>JBBPKT010000156.1:0-34061 GCA_038089395.1 Pulveroboletus frians
CATACAATCTAAAACTGTCCGGTCCGGGTGATTCGAATCCGGTACCGGACTGACGCGATCCGGACCCGGATAAACGGGCGGATTGTACAAACGGACTCGGAAAAACAAGAAACGAACAAGATACAAATTAAACCTACCCGGATGGACTGTAGACGCGATGGACGATTGAGTGAACGCTTGAATGGACCGAAAAGGGAGCTGTATAACCGTAGGAGGCCTCGACCTCCTACACCGGTTGATAGTGAGGACTGGGCACACATGGATGTGGTCATGGGTGGGACCAGATCAAGAGCAATAGGAGTCAAAGATGAATGGAACTGACAAAGATGAAGAGAAACTGATGAAGACAAGCGGAAATTGATGAGGATGAGTGAAATTGACAAAGCTAAGTGAGATTAACGATGATAGGGGAAAAACCCGGCCAAGGACGAGGGCCAGATACAAATGAGGGGTCAAGGATGAGGACCTGGATACTGATGATGATGAAGAAAAACGGTGTCGAGGATGATCTTGAGGATGAGGAGAGGGACTTCCAATGATAGAGAGATGACCAGTGGGTGCAAAACTGATGAGATTCAAGATCTCGATACAACAATTTTATAGTCTGGGCATTTCCCTGGACTTTGTATCTATGGTAACACATGAGGCCCTATGAAGGAACACTTGAATATAGGTAGCAAGACAACAAGAAACACAAGATATTGTAGCCAAAAGTCAAATGAGATATAAATAGATGATAGACCAATAAACAATAGACATGAACATGTGATCTGGTAGATGGAACCGGACTGGATGAAATGGATACATAAAAACCTGGGACTGGATGAAACAGATACATAAGAACCTGGGACTGGATAAATGAATTGGATAAACAGATAAACAAGAAACAAAATGAACTGACCTCGAGATGATATGGACGGATATGGGACATGATGGGGATGCTTGATAGATATCTGGAAGAGCTAGAAAAGACAACCTACAACCATAGGAGGCTGCAGGCTCCTACAATGGATAGGAGGAAACTGACTCCACACCTCCAACACCTCCAAACTTTGTGGAAGCAGTGGGAGCTCTGGATCCAGACAATTTAATAGATCCACTCACCAGATGTCTGGAGCAACTCCGAATCGATGTTGCCCCTCTGGAAGCACAGGCTGCCCCTGCTCCTGCTCCATCCCCTGCTCCGACTCCACCTCCTTCTCCTTCTCCTGCTCCACCTTCACCTCCTGCTCCTGCTCCATCTTCACCTCCTACTCCTACTATCTCTTTAACTCAGTCTCACTCCCCATCTCACCCTCCTGCACAGATTATAGCAAATGTCTACAGAAGTTCCCGAAACTGTCGACCCACAGATCAAAACAGGGATTACCAGCGCACCCTAGATGAGGAAAGGGAGAGAAGGACTGCTGTGCAGAATGAAACTCTGTCGAATGAAGTTGAAACTCCAGACACCTTGGATGAAGAAGGCATGCCTGGAGGCTTCGTGAGCCTGCAGGAGGAGCTAGAACACTGCATGTTTTCCAGAGCAGCCAATGCTCCATTGGAGGACCAACTCCCGAACACAATAAAGGAAGCCTACAAACATTCAGATGCAAACCTATGGAGATCCGCTGTGGAGGATGAACTCCTTAGTCTAAACTCCAACCATGTATATGAAACTGTCCCGATCCCAGATGGAGTAACTCTGATTACCTCCAAACCTGTATTCTGCATCAAATGAAATCAGGACAGTAAAATCAAATGTTACAAAGTCTGAATTGTTGCTCAAGAATTTACACAAAAGGAAGGAGTTGACTACCAAGAGGTTTTTGCCCCAGTTGTGAACTTGGACTCAGTCTGGATGATTGTTGCTCTAGCTACCAAACACAACTTGGAGTTAGACCAGATGGATGTCTCCACCACATACCTAAATGGTGAGCTAGAGGAGGAACTGTATCTCCTACCTCCAGATGGAGTTCTGATCTAACCTGGGTACTGCTGGAAATTCCAATGCTCCTTGTACAGACTTAAGCAGGCAGGATGAACATGGAACAAAACACTTGACAAGAAACTAGGAGAACTTGGATTTACTCATCTTGATGCTAAGACTTGTCTATATGTACTCCGAAAATCCGGTCAGATTTGTTTCTTAGTTATTTATGTCAACGATCTCCTCCTTGCAGTGAGTTCCAGAAGTTACATGAACTCCATAAAGTCCATGCTCTCCTCCTCTTTCAAGATGCATGACTTAGAAGAAGCCAAGTACCTCATTGGGATCAAATGTCAAGTCCAGTTCCTCTGGACTCAAGTCCAATCGGAGGTCCAAAGGTTAGTATACGAAGTTTGTAAGGAGGATGAACGGAGTTCAGAGCGGCAAGGGGGTACCTAGGAGGACGTTGGCACAGGACTTATGTGTCGTGCCCTTGCCTAGGCTCTGTCCTCGTATTTCGTAGGAGAGAGGGAGAGAGAGAGGAGAGAAGGGAGTCGGACAAGAGACAGGAGGTGACTGGTTTGATATTTATACTGAGGTACAGAAACGGAGTACAGGAAGTTTATATGCTGAGGTCCGGTCTGGAGTTCGGATGGAGGAATGGAGGATCGTATGGAAAGGTACGTCAGGTAAAGGGGAAGCATATGGAGACGGAGAACATACATAGTGAGAGCATATGGTGTGGCAAAGGGTCTAAGGGATAAGGCTAAGGGTCGTAACTAGGGAATGGAGGGTCGAAGGTACAAAGGAAATACTAAATAAGGAAAGTGAAGGAAGTCCGATAATAAGAGAACGGAGTCCGGTATAATAGGACGAAGTCCGGATTATGGAGTACAGAGAAGGAATGAAGGGTCTGGAGATTGGAGATCAGAGCAGATATGACATCAAACTTCATAAAGACTGAAAACTCCAAACCATTTCCTTGTCCCAGTCCCAATATGTATGAACTGTCTTAGAACGGACATGAATGTCCGACTCTACTCCTGTGTGGACTCCAATGGTACATGGTACATCCTTATCTGCAAATGACCCAGAGAACAACTCCATACTGCCAGAAATCCTCATCAGAAAGAAACGGGTGTCCTATTTCATGGTCATAGGCTCCCTCATGTACTTGATGCTCAGAACCCGTCCAGACTTAGCCTATTCCATTGGGACACTCAGCCATTTTAGTGCTGCTCCAAAAGCCTGTCACTGGGAGACAGCCAAATGTGTTCTCTGTTATGTTCATGCAATTCTGGACATGGAACTCTGATATGATGGAAATGACACCTCCATGGACTTGGACTTCCATGAATACTCCAATGCTGGCTGGTCACAGGACCCAGACAACTCCTGGTCCATCTCCAGCTTTCTTTTTCTCAGCAGCTGTGGAGCCATCTCCTGGTCCAGCAAACAACAAAGCATGGTTGCACTATCTACTACTGAATCGGAGTATATTGGACTTAGTGTCGCAGGGCAACACCTTGTTAAAATCTAAGTAAAAGGGCAGTGATTGCCCACTACACTAATTAGCAATAGTAATAAGGTAAAGCAAAACTGGTACTCACCTCAGCCGCTGCCCAAAGAGTAGCAGGAACAACTGAGAAGAGCCCAGGAGTGAAAGGGAATATATATATAAGATAGGCGAAGATGTGAGCATGAAGTCCAATCAACTCTGAAGTGAAACAAGCGATCTCCGTAAGGGAATAGTAAAAGGGAAGGAGAAACAGCATGAAGTTATGGAATGAGAATGAAGTGAAGAAATGACATAAGGAATGTGTACTGATATGCCATTAGACACAAGTCTGGCCTTCCTATCCATCTCCAACCACTTCTATAGGACTTCGGTAACTCCTATGTAGGAGTTATAGGAGTTTGTCCGGAACTTCGTTAAGGAATCTTGGAGTTGAATAGGAGGGCCTGGAGAAGATTGGAGTTGTCATCTTCAACACACCTCACATGGCTTCAGAGCTTCTTCAAGGAGATAGGACATCTCCAGAAGACCCCAACCATACTGCACTGTGACAACCAAGCTGCTATCATCCTGTCCTGTGATCCGCAGTTCTGCACTCAGACAAAATACATCCAATGAAAATATCACTTCATCCAAGATGATCTAGTGGGAAAGGGAGAGGCCATCATACAGTACATTCCTACTGGGGACATGGTTGCTGACATTCTGACCAAGACATTGGTGAGAGAGCAACACTGGAAATTCGTTCGAGCTATGGGGCTCCAATTGCAATCAAGTGGGAGTGTTGGAGATGACAACTCTGACCTCCTCCATGCCCTCCTATCCAACTCTGAGGTTCCTTAATGAAGTTCCAGACAAACTCCTATAACTCCTACATAGGAGTTACTGAAGTCCTATAGAAGCAGTTGGAGATGGATAGGAAGGCCAGACTTGTGTCCAATGGTATATCAGTATGCATTCCTTATGTCATTTCTTTACCCTATCTTTGCTTCACTCTCATTCCATAACTTTGTGCCATTTCCTCTTCCCTTTTACTATTCTCTTACAGTGTCATATCCGTCGAATCCGGTACTCCGGACTCAACTCCGGACAACTCTGGACACCTTTCCTGCGACCTCTGGTGTGTTCTCAATGAGTCCACATTCCTGACACCCTGGACCCTCTGTATTTAGCATTCCTTGTTCTTAGTGTTACACTCCATTCTTCGCTTACAGTACATAGCCACTAGCTTCACCCCAGTTCACCCCCCGTCCCTGTGCCCGCTTAGGAGCACAGCTCTGGTATACCTAGCATCCGCACTCCGGACTATTAGTAAGACCTATGTTCTACTCCCGTATATAAAGTCCCCGCACTTGTAGTAGATACTCCAGTTTGAATATCGACTTGGACAGTCTCCCAAGCTCACTCTGACCCCCTTGAGTCTCTAAGACTCTCTTCTGAACCATCCTCGGCCTTGTTGCTTGCAACAAGACCAATCCGACTTCTTCCGCCTGTTCCGAAATTACAGGACACCCCCGGAGTTGTGACAAGGGCGCACCACATACGGTGAAGCCAAGTCCTGCTCGAACTCCGGAGTTCCGGAGTTACCTCCCAGAGATCCCAGTTCTAACATGTACCCACATTGTGATACATGTTGTGATGTTGTTCAACTTTTTTTCAACTAGAGTCAAAAAGCTTTGGAGCATCACCACCTTGGATATGTCTCAGGTTGAATTAGAGGCGCTTCGCATGGAAGCCAATACCTGGGGCCTACTGCAAGCACTCATGCCATGCGTGGATTTATCTTTTTCACTCTTCTGGTTATGAACTCCTGCTTGGCATATGAAAAACAGAGCCAGAGCACTGTCTCAATTCACACACCCTCCTCATGCAGAACCCATTCACACTGATGCCGACTCTCGCTCAAGTGATCATGTACATGTGAGCACCGTCTCAATTCATGCACCCTCCTCATACAGAACCCATTCACACCAATGCTGACTCTCGCTCAAGCGATCATGTATGCATGGGCACCATCTCAATTCATGCACCCTCCTCATGCAGAACCCATTCACACCAACACCAACTCTTGCTCAAGCGATCATGTACATGTGAGCACCATTTCAATTCGCATACCCTCCTTGTGCGGAACCCATTTACACCAATGCTGACTCTCACTCAAGCGATCATGTATGCGTGGGTGCCATCTCAATCCACACACCCTCCTCATGCAGAACTCATTCACACCGATGCTGACTCTTGCTCAAGCAATCATGTATGTGTGAGCACCCTCCTCGTGCAGAACCCATTCACACTAACACTGACTCTCGCTCAAGTGACCATGTACATGTGAGCACTGTCTCAATTCGCACACCCTTCTCATGCAGAATCCATTCACACCAACACTGACTCTCACTCAAGCGATCATGTATGCATCACCTTTACTCACAGAACTCGTCATCATGCGTGAATGGCTTCACACCAATGCTGACTCTCACTCAAGCAATCATGACGTGTCGCCTTTACTCACAGAACTCATTGTTGTGTATGAATGGCTTCACGAGACTGCGCCATCACCGCAACATCCTGAAGCCACTACCGGGTACTGGAAGTTCACAAGACACAATGTGATGCAAGCATTGCATACTGGACAGGGCGCAAAGGAGGGACTTGTCACAGAGTTCAATCTAGATGCTGTGAATAGAGGGGATGGAAAATCGTTGGCCATGGATGATGCAGTGAGTGAACAATGTGTGTCTGCTCTGGGGCCCATAATCTTACTTTCACCAAGGTCTTTGAAAAGTTCATCAACCGTGGCATGCTGCGAGTATCTGTGGGTCATTATTGTTCCAGTAGCAAGCAATTGGTGGGTTATGAGAAGCTCGGTTGGCACACTTGTGTACTCATTTTCTATGAAGCAAACGAACCACACAAAGAGGATTTCAAGGATCAAGACGATACAGAAGGCTGGCAAGGCAACGGACATTGGTGACTATGGAAATCTACCTGTGTAAAAGCTGCTTTAAATGTAAGGACATCATTCTTGCTCTTATTCAACTTGTCTTACATTGCTATAGCCTGACTTACCTGATTCTGGGTGGGTAGCAGCACTTGTGCCAACTCCTCAGACGTTTAATGTCCTTAAGTTGGCATGTCGGTTGCTGTCAACCCTCCCACACAAGAAAAAAAAGGTAGGCACTATCCCTTCAGCACATGGAGCCTAGAAAACATGCCATATATATAAATGATAATAAATGAATTCAGTATTGGTAGTAAGAATGATCTGGCAAGGAAGTGGAAAATGAGACCTAGTAAAGATTAGGATGCGTTTGCTAATAGTCCTAATGGCTGATTACAGTGAGATCATGAAATCCAGAGGCCGTAACACGTGTCATTTTGTTTTCTCACACCACCTGGATCAGCATTTTCTACACACTAATCCAGCTATGTCGGACCACTGGCAGCAATTCCAGGCCTTTCCTCTGCTTCCAGCTTGGGACTACTGGACTTCTGATGTCTGTCATGCTCACGAAATCCTTTGGGAAGCTTACCAATGTGCAGTGAAGCTTTTATGACAGGAAAACGTTTTTGATCCCTTTCGCACTCAAATCCATGCTGACCAAATCAGCCAACAGATGGTGCCATTACTGGAGGTGCTTCAACATGAGGTAGAAGATATTGGTTGGGTGACAGCATGTGCAAGTGCATTTGGCAAGCTCCTGCGTGCACTCAGGAGCTTCACACTCTCTGTGCATGGATAGTCAGTGGTTATTTTATTTTTTGTTTGTAATTTTACCAGTGTGTTCATTATGTGCAGGGATCAGTCAACAGCTAGACTGATTCACATCACCTCAGTGGTATCTGGGCCCCCTGGTCCAGATTGTGGTCATCCCTGCCTCAAATTTGATATAGAGTGGTTGACCAATGCAGTATCATCAACATGCCACATCCCATTGCAAACGTTTGCATGGACTCTCAGAATACATCAGAACATGCTATGCTGTTACCTTCAGATAAATGGGCTCTCTAAACAGTTTTCTGACATAATAAACCAGAAATTGGATGAGCTCATACATTATTATAGGCGCAATTGTCCAAATGCTGGTCTCCGCTTCATTATTGCATTTTTGAAATCACATGGGATACATGTACAGTGGGAGCACATTCAATTGTCTATGCAGCGCATTAACCTGCTTGGCCGGTTAGTTCGTTACCAGGCCGCAATCCAGCAGTGAGTGTATGAGGCCCCCTGATCCAACTATGTATGGCATATTGATGGCCATCACAAACTGATTCAATGGGGCATTGTAATTCATGGTATGATTGATGGACATTGCCACACAGTGCATATTTTTTTTTCCCCTCTTTTTTGCTTATGTTCTTGAGATAGGTGGTTGGTATGCAGGCAAACACAGATAACCGTGTGCCAATGATACTCATGGAACACCTTCACATGTTTGCAGGGACCATGGTGGCGAGAACATAGAGGTCGCTGTATGGATGATCCAGCACTGTGGTTCCAATCAATTCTCCTTCTTATGGGGGTGATCAACACAAAACTCTCACATTGAAGGGTTTGGGTGGACGTTGGTATTCATTTTGCATGCCATTGGAAGGCTTTTTTCATTCGTCTTGCAGATATCTATATGCTTAACTCAAGCAACTCACACCACTTGTGGTTGTTGCACTATCTCTTTCTTAAGCAGCTAGATGATGACTGTCGACAATTTCAGGATGATTGGAACCACCACCCAATCTCGAAACGAGGTCACAATCAGTCACCATTAGTAAGTTGCATTTACTATACATTGTCTTTTACACTGATGAGCACATTGCTACAAATAGGATATGCAGTTTCTCTCCAAAGCTCAGCATGGTATTTATGTGCAGCCCAAGAGTTCAGATGCCAACCCCATTACCCAATCAGGCAACAACAACAGTCTGGAAGCTGAGATCATAGCTAAGCAGAATAGACATGTCAGACATGCTGCTATTGACACACCTCTGACCACCTCCCCTTTTCATATCATTTATGCACATGAGGTATTTAGACTCGCTCTTCAAGAAGCCTGGGAGCAAGGAGCTATCCCCTTGGGCTATGGAGTTGCCAAGGAAGAATGGACGGGTGGTGTGTACCCTGAGATCGAGTTAATCACCATTGGTCGCAGTAAGTGGGAGTATATGGTGGAGCTCCCATTTGAAGTGTGGTGGCCATGCAGTGTGTTGTGGGTACAAGGTTTGGATATTATGATGTGCATTAGCATGATTGAGAGCGGTGAACTGTAGCTCATGGTATATAACACTCTTATAGGTAATGTCATCTTTGTGGCTCAAACCATTCTAACCCCTCCCATCTTGGCTGCTCAATGCCATCCAAGTCGACGGGTCAACAGTTGCATGACTTGGGCCCATGCACCCAGTTCACCCCTGGTGCTGGCCACAAGGGAAATTGCTGCTCATCTTGCCGCCAGACACAGCGTCACCACCATTTACCCACTGAAACCCCTTCACCTACTGATCTACGTTCCTTTGATTCTACTGACAATGCTGGTAGCACTGCACAGGCTGCTACTTCAACATCCGACAATATAGTCAAAGCTATTATCAACCGATATGCCATGCAGCTCTGTCCACAAGTAACATCTGCTGCTGCCCATAGTGAGGCACTCTCTGAATTTCGCACTTCCTCTTCCTCGTTTCCAAAGGTAAGTGTTGTAGAACTTTACAAGTACAAATACTGACAAGGAATCAATACCTAGGGCAGAAATGTCAGCTGGAGCAGCTCTTGTGTTCCAACTCAAGAGAAACCAATTAGAGTTGGCATGGTGGTAATGATTCCTCATGGACTCGATTCGGTAAGCATTTACATATGGACACTACTATAATGCTGACTTATCCAGGCTGGGAGGTTGCGAGTAGGCAAGAAACCTGAGAAGTCTGAGTTCGAAACATATCGTCAATTTGGTCTACTGGCTAGCACAGACAGCAATAATGATCTACAGTTCAAAATATCGTGGTCAATGGTCGATATTGATCTGTGATTACGGCACCTGCTCCCCAAGCTGTTCAAGTGGCTCGATGCTCGCTGTGGTTGCCTACAAATCCACTGGGTTCTCCTCAACTCACAATGACAGTAATATTTTGTTCTTACCTGGCTGACAATCACTGGTAAAGAGCTTGATGAGGTGAAAGATATGCCTGGTCGCAGGTTCACTTCCTTTTCTATTGTCATTGGTATGTTGCATTCTTGCCCATCTCACATATGCCCTGGCCACAACTAATCCCATTATCGTTCTCTAGCTCCCCGAATCACTATTCCACATTCTGTTTACACCAACTGGGATGTGGCCATACAGAAGAAGCTTAGCTGTCGTGCGCTCACAGATGATATCCTGGAAATCTTGACTATCTCTGATGTTGACAACA
This sequence comes from Pulveroboletus frians, assembly GCA_038089395.1. Taxonomy (NCBI): domain Eukaryota; kingdom Fungi; phylum Basidiomycota; class Agaricomycetes; order Boletales; family Boletaceae; genus Pulveroboletus; species Pulveroboletus frians. The sequence continues at coordinate 9,831 of JBBPKT010000156.1, forward strand.
TCTTTAACTCCTTTTCTGACCTCAATGACACTGACCACCTGGTGCCTGTCAAGCCCTCCCAAAAAGACAAGGGCAAAGGGAGAGAACGAACTGATGCAGAGCTAAGTGATTTGGATCCCAAGTTTCAGGTCATCGGAGCTGCCAGCAAGGACTATGTGGTGGTTGCCTCTGCCGCAGATGTGTTCAGTGCTGTTGATGCAGAAACCGGCAGTGGCCCTATCGTAACTGAGTCTGAAGCCACTCCTCATCTTTTCATCAACCTGGGCTTGACCTCCAAAACTGACAGCAATGAAGACCTAGAATTTACCATGCACAATTCCATTCTGGGCTTGGATTCTGAGCTAGACCCAATGCTTCCTACCACAAGACCAGCGGGTTCATTTTTATCAGTCCCATTTTTATCAGACATCTCTAATATGACATGTAGTCACTAGAGTCATGTTCAAGCATCATGGATCTATGATATTTGAGAATGATGCATCCAGGCCTTCTTGGGGCAAGCGAATTAAATCGGACAGTTACTACAGTAAGAATGTCACCTGTACTCTATGTTTTTTGTCCTGATGTTCTTGTAGCTGGGACGTCTTCCACTCCCAAGCCAGGACCCTCGGGGGTTCCTCAAACCAACTTGCACTCATCACAGGGTGCCACCACCAGTCCTAAGTTAGTCGCACCCATATTGCCACCCGTCCTTGTTCCAGATCACTGCCCCTCTGCTCTGCACCCAACCTGTGAACCCACTCGAAACCCTTGGATATAAGTACACATAATAGCCTCTGATGTTCGAATTCCCTCACCTCTTCGTCCCCTCCTCACTCTATTCACTTAATCCCCACATTTACCTTGCACATCCCACCTCTTTAGCACCCCCACACTCCCATCCAATCATTAATGATTTCATGTTTTATGATATGTACACCCCCTTAGTGCCTATACAATCCACACCCTCCCCATACCCTATCCAGACAGTGATCAATGATCCTATTTTCAGTTTACATCTCGTGTGTAATTAGGCCAAGAAGTAGTGCACTCCAGTAAAAAAAGTAGTGCACTCCAGTAAGGAAAAAAGTGGTGTGCTCCGGTAAGAAAAAATAGTGCGCTCCGATAAGAAAAGTAGTGTGCTCCCAATCAAAAGTTGTGCTGTATTTTTTGTGCACTTTGACACTCATAATGCAGGCTAGAACCTGTAACTGTAAGTTTCATCAATTCTCTTGCAAACCTGCATGGCATTAACTATGGCAATTTTGGATCTATTCTGGAGGAAATGGAGTGGTGCCAGGAGCAAAATCATAGTTTATTCTCTGGTGCATAAGTTACAGCCTAAATATGCCACATACTTTGCTAGATACAAAAAGTAGAATCAGAAAATTAACAAAGATCCATGCATCCCAATAATTGGGTTGATGTTTGAAAATGACCAGTCCTGGATATGTGGAATGCTTATATTGCATCTCAGCCTGGCAAATTAAGGCCAAGAGGAGTGCTCTAATAGTGCTTTCACCCCAGCCTCCCAGATGTTCTGGTTTCATTGAGCAACTATGAGGACAAACAAAAACATCCTTTGGCCAGAAGAAACTAAACCTAGCTAATTATGGACTACTCAGCAAGAAGAGAATACCTGTAACCCATGCAGGGGAGTTTAAAGTGCTGGTAGTCATATTGCAAAGGAATGGCACACAGACCATGCTATGCACTAGGGCATACTACTATATATAGTAGTCTATATAAGGTATAGTAATAACTATGGGTAAGAAATGGAAGAGAAGCGGTGGAGATTAAATAGGCTATACTACATAAGTACTATCGTGCTCTGGCCATGTATACTCATCAATTAACTTATCAATGCAATACAAAGTGAGAATTTCCACTAGAGCACTAATTTATTGATAATATATGTGCCTGCAGATCATTCATGCCACTCTCATACCATTGGTAAGAAGAAATTAATTTCAGCAATTGCACTATTGACTTTCTGTGCTATGTGCCCCAATCTAGATCAAGCCACTCTGTCTGATCCTTGTTCATGAGCTAATTAGATAATGTTTATTGACATGTTTGCTTACTCCACTTTAACTAACCCTCAATTCAGGACAGTAATCCAAATAGAGATTTATTATGGGTGTGCAGGGGTATTATACATAAGTACATTAATCTGTTTGATTGTTATACCATTCATCTCCTGCTTAAAAATGCCCACTCTCTCTATCACAGCTACACTCTCCTTTTTTGGGGCAATAGTGAAGGTTTACTGTGGTCAAGTATGATATGGCAAGAGCTGACAAACATTGTCAGCATCCCTTGATTGATTATACCCAATTCAAGTGATAATAACACTGCTTGACATCTAAATCACTTGGAATTCATAGGTTTAGCAAAACTGGAATAAGGTTTGGAATATGAGTTGTTCATTAATGACATCTTTACAAAACACAAATGCATATAATGCTATGCATGTCACATGCACAGAACAAGTTCTAGCTTCCCAGCCTCAAAGATGCTCAGGTGCTGAACATTATGACAATTCTGCTCACACATGCTCTGCTAGGTAAATCAGCATACAATGAGAAGGGTGGCATTTTCTTGCAACCTGCAGCCAAAGCATTTATTGAAAGTTTGCTCATTCAAACTTCATAAAGGGCTCATATGGAAGAGTGAGATGCACCACCCATGCTTGATGATAGCCTGGCATGTGCATGAATAACATAATGAGTATATGTATAGGCCATCTGCATTGTTGTCAAGAAAGATGTGTCTATATGTGCTCTTTCACAAGTATATGCAAGTATAGTGCTAATGTTCTCAGCATTACTCCTCCTGCCATCACTGTATTCATTTGTGAAAATATTCATAGTAGCAGGCTTTAAAGCCATTAGGACAGTGAAACACCTTCACATACCCATAAATCCTTTCTATGTTCACCCTATCAACATTAATCTGCATTGCTTCCTCATTTAAAGTGAAAAAGATGGTATCCTATGAGATCACACTGTTCATTGAGATGTAAAAGTGGGACTACCAAAGTGTGTGATTACATCTCCCTGCTTTTTGCTCCTATCCAATGGTCACTAGTATTCAGTCTCACTGTTGTGTTGCTAGATGATATTCTGGTCATTGTACTTGCACTCACTGTCTCAAACAGGATGAATATAGCCATGTGGGCACATAGTAATTTTTTCCTCTTGCATGTTTTTCCTTTTGCTGTTCTTTTGTTTCTGTGAACACAGCATGACTCTATGCAATTCAAGATGGAATACTAATTTTAACCATGTAGATCAGGAAAAACAGTAACATTATGTCACTGAATTAAACTGGTTGTGATATCACCACAAGGCTGGCTAGGGTCTAGCAAGTAGAAATATAGGCTACACACAGCTACTGAAAATAGAAGTTATGTCCCCACCCATTATGATCATTTGCCCAATGCTTCATATGTTTATCAGTGCTCAGTATCAGAGATTCCCTCTGTTCTAAAAAAAATTGCTATAAGGCCTACATAGGTGGTGAAAGTGAAAGTTGAAATATGTGATTTCTAATGAATGAAAAACCAAAAAATCACCAGGTCTTAAGTCCAAGACCAAGCCAGTTTCCACTAAGCACAACTCCCCTCCCTCAAAGCTTCCAATGGGAGAGCACAAGACAGAAGTCACTGTCCATCTTGTCCCTATGTGCCTTTGTGTCAACATTCAAATTGAGCACCTGTGACTGGAATGGGTAAGCAACAGGGACTGCATAGTTTAGAAAAAGATCTGCCATTGCTGCAAGCTCACAATATTCTTCTGGCATGCAAACTTGAAGCTAATGGCTATGAATATCACTGCATTTCTTAGAAAGAAAAAAATTATCTTTTGTTAAATATATGTGAACAGATCATCAGAGATAACTTGCAAGTTAAAAAGTATGTCTGAGTTCTACTAAAACAGGTTATCTTTTAAGAATTTACTTCAGTTGCATGGCAATCATATCACACAAAATAAAATATCACAAATTTAGAACTATTTTCTTGGAAATCAAAGTCTTGAAGTTGGGTAACATCAGATTGAAATTTATGGAGGTTAGCATGCAATGATGAATGTATAGCTGGGGAAAGTGTATTTGAGATAAGTGTTTGCAACATTTTGTCTCTATCTAATATCTTGATTCTAGAACTATATTAAATCAATCTAGAGTATAAGAGTTGCATATAATAATTAAAATAAACAATACTTACCTTGAAAAAGACTTAGTTAATATTCTTAAATAGGGTCTGGAAATGTCCTTAGTTTCCCAGGATAGAAGTGACTCTGCCAGTTCAGCAATAAGATCAGCTTGATTCAGAATGATCTTAGTTTTTACTACAGTAGTGTGTTTATGTTAGATTCACTGCTAATTGCCTCTTGGTCTACTAGTGCAGGTGAACATTTGTTCTTAGGATGATACTTATCATAAGTCTTTACCAGAAGCTCTTGTATATCTATCTGGTGGCTAGTATATAAATAAGAATTCAGAAGACCTGGATAAGATATTGTGGGTAAAAGGCTATATGGATGCAGTGGGAAATCTAAAGGGGGTAGCACATCAACAGTCAACTTTTAGATATTTTGCCCTAATGTTTGATAACTGATTTCTTTCCCCAAATTTTAAAATCCTGGGAAAGTAAACAAAATTGGCTGAAAAGATAGATTAGACAGCATTGATCAGTAAAAGCCAGAAATACTTACCTTGTAGCCAAAGAGTCAAAAAAGCCATCTAAAAACCTTGAGATTAGTATAATTAATCTCAATAGCAGTTTAATATTCCTCTAAAATGTAATGGTTCAATATGAAAGACAATCTAAGGGGAATTATGGCTTGCATTCTTCTAATAGTGGGTGCCTGATAGTTCTTGACAAGAACTTGAAAGAATCCTGCTTCCCAGTCAAAGAAATGACAATTGACTAGTTCTAATGCAATTACTCTTAGGAGAAGCTTGAAGAAAAATAGCAATGTCAGCTGACATCTAATCTGGCAACTCTGTAACCTGGGTTCTTCTTCTGAGACCTTCAACTAGAATAAGGGAGATAAAGGTGTCTTTGAGAGATTGGAAGGTGATAATATATGAGTTGTCAAAGAACCATGGGATACTCTTATAAGTTAGTATTTTATCCACATTTCTCAGATTTGGCATAGAGATCATGCTTGTGAAGTCTGTGAAGGACTTCCCAGACATGCTCCATGTGAGAGGCTTTGTCTTTTAAGAAAATAAGGATGTCATCCAGATAGACTATATATAACACAAACATTAAGGAGATCAGTGAAGATGGAGAACAAACTGCTAGAATGCCACAGGGGCATTTGTCAGACCAAATGGCATGACAAGTCATTTAAAAGATCCATAGCACATCCAGAAGGGGGTCTTCCATTTATCACCCTTGGCAATGCAGACTGGATGATACACATGCCAAAGATCAATCTTGATGTAGATCTTGGTGTGGCTTAGAGTATTGAGGAGGTTGGAGATGTAGGGAAGCAGATAGCAGTCCTTTTCAAGAGTTGAATCCTCAGAAGTCAATGCAGAGACAGAGTGACCTGTCCTTCTTGTGAATAAAAAGGACCAGGATAGCATGGGCAAACAAGGATGGATGGACAAACCCATGTTATATTACCAGGCCCACACATAAGGGACATAGTGTATTACCTCCACATAACAGAGTGGGATATATCACCTGAATAGATATTCATATTGTTATCTACTCTCATAAATAAGGATAATGTTTCTGTTAGCCCATAAGTACACTAGGGCATAACCTCTGATTTGAGAGACCAAGATTCATGGAATATGGCATATCTGTGATATTCATTATCCACACACAAAATATACTGACGCTAATCATCAAATATTTTGTATCAATGAGGTTATCATCAGCCTGGAATGTAATCACTTGCACATGCCTAGAGGGCGTAAGGATGAAAGTGTGAACACTATCTTACAGGAAAGCCCCTTGAATTCTATAAGGGGTATTTACAATCATAGTGAGGTGTAAATTACAAACCTCTGCATAATTGCACCAAGGCATCCCCATTACATGGTGTACTTTGGTCTTTCCCCACCTTTGTGATCCCATGAGGTAGTAATCTCCCCAAAAAGGCAACCATGATCCCAGACAGATAATGCAGTCTCAGTCTCAATCTTTGCCTGGAAATGTCTAAATAAAGGTTACTAGCTAATCAAACCATTAGGGAAGCCTATTCTTGTCCAGATGATGAGGGCTGCACTGATTGACCATTAGTAAGAGACTGTTGAATACCAAAGGCCAAATTTGATATGAGAGTATTTTCATGTCCATACTATTTTTCCATTCTCTTGTTACCCAGAGATGTTGCATTGCCTCCTATGAAAGCCCATACATGTCTGGATGCATAATTCACATAGATATTAGCATCTGTAAATTGTACATCTTTTCCAGCCAGTCTTGCCCATTGTAACCATTTTTCTCTGCTTTTAGGCTCAAGAATATCTCTAGCTTGGAGATGTTTTTCTATGAAAATAACTTAAAATTCATGGAAACACTTAGGGAGCTTACCCACATTGTAGCCCTGCTGATGCCATGCAGGGGACATGTTAATACAGCCTATCATGTTAGCATCTTGGTAGAAATTAGCTCATGTGTTTCTCCAATTCTCATTGCAGGCAGATGTGCCAACACTTTTCCACAATGTTTGCTGCAAAATATGACACAAATCCCATATAGCCTCCTATGTCTATGTGCATATTTTGTGATTAGAGCTCACATGACTGACTATGCTAATGACCTGAGATGGGTATGAGACTATAATATAGCCCTGCTCATTGACAAGTATCATAGACAATAACACATCAGTGTATATAGAAGAGTTTATGAGTTTTTGTACAACATAGCTGTACATATATATATATTCTGATGGACAGGATCAATGGTGATCACACCCTCTCTAGTCCAAAACCAAGATACTTACTCAATTAAAAGTATTCTGAGCTCAGGTCGCCACTTTTATCTCTTTTTACACACTGGCCACCATGTTATTCATTCAAATCAAATACCAGAAATTAATAGAATGATTATCTTACAAAACTAGCTCTGCCCAATGGTAGTCTTCACTTATACTGATCTCAGTAGCCTTGTTATTCTTGTTCACACTGATGATATCATGAATATTATTAATTGGGAATCCTCTGGCTGGTTTCCTTTCTATTGGGAGTATTCCATGGTACTACTAGTTCACCTATGATTAGTATTCTGGAAAAATAAGGTTTCTCATTTCCTCAATCACCACAGACAAGATTGATTTAGCACATTGGATCATAGTCAAAATTTAGTTGCACAAGTATGTAGCTATGCTTTTCAATTTATGACTGAACTTATCAACTTGTCAGAACCCTGTATCCTCTACCTCCACTGCTCTTGCCTCATCTGTGATCCCTTTCACTGCTTCACCCACTAGTGCCATTGCCTCATCACCCACTGTCTCTACTCTCTTTGCATTCTCTGGACCTGCCATTCATTTCTCATTTATGAAATCTGTTACCTTCTTGATTTCTGGACTCACCTCTCTATCACTTTCTGGACCCAATGCATTCCCACTTGCTAGGCCCACCACCTCCCCACCACCTTCCCACTTACTAGACCTACTGGTGTCAGAACTATGAATAACTTCAAGCCCCTATCTTAATCCTCTTTCCTTAATTCTTACCTGATTACCTTAGATTTCCTTCATTATCCATTAATTCAGGTCTAGGCTATCTTCAATTGTGTTATTCCATTGACATCAGGTTATATCATCCTCATTACATCATGGTCTAGCCTATTGACATCACCATGACATCATTCCATTTATCAGTCATTAGTCATGGCTTACTTATATTTCACATCTGATCATAGATTCAATCACATTAGTATATTTATGTCCACAGATCATTCATCTGCAGTAGATCTTGGGCCATAGGCACAGTTTGGATCTTAACCAGATCTAGATCATTACCTAGGGCTATTATACATAGATCCAAGGGTTAGTATTACATATGTATATAAGTAGTACATTCCTGTAATAGTCTGTATTCTTGGAATTCTCATCGCTATGGATCATTCTCTGTGTGTGTGTCTATTGCCACATCTTAGTCTGTTCTATGGTTTTGGCCTTTCTTGCTTCTCATCTTGAGTTGCTTGAGTTGTTCCTGATAACTGGCCCCCCACTTGCTGGACTCATTACCTTCCTGTTCTCTGGACCCACCATCTCTCCCCTTGTCACTTTCCCTTCCTTTTTCCTCACTGAACTCACTGCCTCTCCACTTTCTGGACCCACCACCTCCCTGTTCTCTGGACCTGCCATTTTCCTGCTTGTCACTTCCTCCTCCTCTTTCCTTGCCAGTCCTCCTACTATCTTTAATCTCACTGATATGAAAAAGAAGGAAGAGATCAGCAACAATCAGAGAATCAATCATAGCACTTCTACAACAGCCATATCTGTGTCATCAATTTTTTATGACTCACTGTTCCAGGACAATGATTTAGACTTGATGTATACTATCCTGTCCACCACCTCTACCTATCCCCCAACCATATCACTTACAGTTCCTCCCTCATCAGTCATGGCAGAATCCACTCCAGCATTACACCCTAATTCCCTTTCCCTCTTACTACTCCCTCCATGCTGAACCATTGCATCACAGTGGCACTGCCACATTCCTCAAGTTACTGTTGCCATATGGCTCTGTCCCTGGTACTGATAAGTCTGACACAGACATCACCTCTGCTAGGCTTTTTGCTAGCTTTTAGCTGAAGAGAAAGTTGCCCTCCCCTGGACAAAGCTCAAAAGACACAGATAGCAAGGATTGGTTTTCACCCCTCTCATCTTGAAAGCATGCATGTTCCTCAGTTGCTGGTTCCATCAGACAAGTGATAAACACATCAAAAACAATGTTTTCAGCCATCCAATCCATATATGAACAGAAGGCACAAGAGCACCAGGCTAACAGAAATCACTGACATTGGGTGTATCAGGAAAAGCAAACTGATAACATTTCACACTGTAAGCATGAGCATAATATGCAAACAATGCAGATGGAGAAAACAATGCAGATGGAGCATGAGAAGCTGTTCAATAGAATGAATGCCATAACTTTTTAGTCTATGGTGAACTTCATGGTAGCGAGACTTGACTTTGAGTTCCAGAGTGATGCAATAATATGTTTAGAGGCATCAGATTCTCTGTCTGTCATATCTGCTCTGAACTCCATCCTCTGAACCCCTTATCCCCTCTCCGGTACTCTGTGACCCAGACTTTGCACTTCTGTAACCCAGACTTTGTACCTCCATACCCAGACATCATTCCATCCTCTTGGATTTTTGTAGTTACCATATTTAGTATTCCCCTTGTTTTTCCTCAACCCTTAATTCCTCCCTTGGCTCTTCATTCTTACTGTAGACACACCATATGACTCCTCCTACATATGTTCCCCATCTCCATATGCCTTCCTTTTACTCAAGGTACCTTACCATATGCTCCTTCATTCTTCTGTCTGAACTCTGATCAGACTTTAGTATATAAACCCTCTGTACTCCATCTTTGTACCTTAGTATGAATATTGCATTAGTCTCCTCCAGACCCTCATTCAGTCCTTCCCTCTCTCTCTTGCCCTCCTTCTCTCTTCTATGAAATATGAGGACTGAACCTTGGCAAGGGCACAACACATAAGTCCTGTGCCAATGTCCTCCTAAGTACTCCATCTTTGTTCCATCCTCTGTTCATCCCCCAACAAACTTCATGCACTAACTTTTGGACCTCTGACTGGACTTGAGTCTGGAGGACCTGGACTTAACACTGTCCCAGGTTGTGCTGAAAAGTTGTTGAAAGATGTAAAACATAGAGAAGATGTTCAGAGAGATGTCCAAGGCAGTTGTTCCACTACTTCTGAGAGTGGGTTTGATATCTGTGCTAGAGACAGTTCTGTAAACCTTGCTGGTTTGGAGCTTTTAGGTGACTTTCACCTTCCATAGTGGGAATATTTCGGGACCAGTGAGGATTTTGTCATTTCAAATGTTATCTGATGTCATGTTGGATAATGTGACAGGGTTGGAAATTTGTTTTGATGGTGGTGTATAGCTAAGGTGATAGGATATGTCTAAAATGCACTAAGGGATGTGTCAGTTGAGTTATTTTAATTAGAATGTGCTAGCAGGGCTCACAATCTGACAAATTTTCTGAGATCCAGAACAGGGCAGCTATCAAGTCTAAAGCAATCCAGGTTCAGCTGCTGCAAGACAGGCTGTAACAGCTAGTTTATTCATCAGTCAAGTCCAGAGTAATCTGGGCTAAGGTATATTAGAAAAGAGATAAGTTTAAGTAAAAGAAGCTCACTTCAGCTGCTGCCAGATAAACTGTAACAACTGAAGTGCTAAGTGCAAAGTGGAAGGACTTGTATAGTGTGGGGTGAGAAAAGCACTTATACCCTGACCTAATTTGTGGAAGCAAGAAGAGTATTCTGATGAATCTAGGTAGCTCTAGAGCCCTACCATATTAGGTAAAGTACTGCACCTACTACCCAAGTCTGCTTACCTGAATCTGGATACCAGATAGATATTCAGTGTGACATCTGGGTACTAGATAGGTGTATCCAGGATATCATCCAGTGTCTCAGCTAGTCAATGGCTTATCAGGAACCCACAGATTTTGTTATAACAGTTGATGTTTATATCATCTCTCATGAACTGGTTTAAAATGAACATATCAGTGGCAACATTACTAGGTATTCTGTTAGGAATTCACTATTCCCCACCTTCAGTGCTTTGTAGAACAGTGCAGCATAAAATCTGTCTGGTTTCCAAAACTGCACTATACATAAGTACAGACAGAAGTTGTGAAACAAGTCTGCTAATACTGTTGCAGTACTTGCAAAACCTATCTCAATTGGTCATCTCCCTGCCTCTGTAAGCTCTTTAGTTACACATATCCAATGCAACATTTTCCCTGTGAGCACCAATCCCAAATTCAATTTCTGCATTATTTCACTCTCATTGATGTTTGGTCTACCTTTGATTACCCTTGGACCAAACATTGATACTACACTTGATTGGTTCCATCTCAGAGATAAATTGCTACCTTGCTTGCATACCCTGGTTGGGACTGTGTGCAGTAGCCTTAGAAGACTGTTTTGAGGACTATGCCATGGAATTTTACATATAAACAGCTGTCCAATCTGGCTAGGGCACTTGCTGCTGATCTTGGAAGCATCCAGGGTACTTCTGTTATGACAGTAAATTTTTTCATGCTTCTATGCAAACCTCTGGTGCTAATGCACATAGTAGAAATCAAAGTTCTCAATCATTAGTGTAGCACTCTGACTAATTGATGTTTGGGAACATGGATTCAATTGTCAGCCTTCTTGCTTAAGCCAGAATCAAGAATCTAATGAAAAATCACAATTTGAATATGCCTAACATTTGCATGCCAAGTGAGTCAGTAAATCATGGAAGTGTGAACAGGCTACAACAACAGATTTTTTAACAGATTCACCTATATCTATGAAGAAAATTTTGAGTTCTTCCAGCTTACATGAGAGTATTCTCATTGCAATGATTGATGTAGTTGGTGACTTCACAAAGATGATTAGTCATGATAAACACAACACACCCATAAAGTCACCACCATGATGAAAAAATGCATCTACTATGACCCACTATGTCAGGAAGGGAAGCAGAATCTTAGGAAAGTTATCTCTGATTTCCAGCTCATGATTGAGGTCAATGCAAGTAGAAGACACCATACAATCCCAAAGTGGGTGGGTGAGGTTATGTTCACTGCTTTCACTTCAAAAACCTATGATTGCCTTAAGGAGATCATTGCTATCAAGCCATCTATCAATCTTGTATTTCTATTTGCCATTCACAAGTTCCACAAGTGGGAATATCTGACCCTTGGTAATTCCTTTGCACAGTAGCTATATGCTGAACCCTCTTTCTTCAATCTCACAATTCAAGGAAATGGCATGAATCCTATAATTTGGAAAGAGATTACCTGGGTGTCTATTTCACAGATCATACTGGAAGTTTATATATGCTCTCCCAAATATTGCAAGCTAACTTTTGACATTGCCAACAAAGTGTGTACTTAGTGCATAGAGTCTACTTCCATAGTATTTTCTAATTAATTTATAGTCACTTCAGAGGTTGACCAATTGTTAAATGTTGTGTATAGAGAGCACTCAAGGCCTCCATTCTTGCTGTAATGCAATTAGGCACATAACCAGAACACATTGAGCAAGTGCACCAGTCAATAGCAACTTTAATGATGTCTTGGGAGAGCTTGCTTGACTCTGTGCTAACAGCTATGCAGGAATGTACATATGAGTGCTATCTGAAGTGGTATCACAGCAAAGTGTACCATATCCACAGGGGGATTGAATCTTCATAGTATTAATCACAAAAATTGCAAAATATATACATAATAGCATAGGCTGGTTTGGCATATCAGATTTTGTATGGTTATATTCTGCAATCTCAACTAGGTGCTTTTCTGAACTGGATGTAGATTTTCACTCAATTGTTGTGAACTCAAAGAGCACACACCACTGGCCTTGACTTGAAAGCTATTATTGAGCCTTGCAAAGAAATAAGAGGGGAGGGAAGAGCTTAAGCATGCAAATCACATAAGGGTTTAATACCCAAGATAATAGGTGGTTAAAGCTGGGAACACCAGCTAATAAGCATGACTGACACACTACCCTTTATTGTAGTATGCATTTAGTTACCTATTATGGTAATCTTAGATAATTGTGTACCTACAGTTCATACTTGACAGATCTGGCACAAAGTGAGGCACGAGCGATGTGGCAGAGCACGGTCTTTGGCCAAGCACGGAAGTGGTGGTATCGCACCCTCGTCTCTCTGCCACTTCCATCCGTACTCACCATCCTGCACCATTGCAGCTCGTGTAGCAAGTTTCATCTCTCCATCACCACACTATACACACTGTTGCATTAGTTTTCTCTTCACTCCATGTGTATCTCGTTATGGCCGACCCATGCTTGGAGAACCCCCCAAACTACGCCGGCCCGGACTTCGAGATCATCCGACAAGGACTTATGGCAGGTTACAACGAGTCCAACCAACAGGTCATCGAAAGGCTGCTAGCATCATGGGAAGCCGACCAGAACAGGTGAACAGCTGCATGGTTGGAAGCACAGCAGGAGATAGAACATGCGGTGCACGAAGCAGAGTGAGAGCACCAACAGATGGAAGAGGAGGCTGAGAGGATAGCCAGCGAGGAGACTGAAAGGGAACAACGTGACGCTGAAAATAAAAAGCCTAAGATGAACGGTTTCGAGCTGGGCACATTGGTTGCCAACATCCTCATCCTGCGCCCCTCACAATACGCAAATCAGAAACTAAGCACCTTTGACTTCGTAGAACTCTGGTACTTCTCACCCGAAGGCTGCACAGATGCAGCATGCAACAACAACAAATCCCAGGCAGATGACACCTTCGGCATCACCAAAGTCGATGACCTGCTCATGGTCTGCTCAGTCGCAGCAGTCAGGGCCTCCCGCAACACACTACCAGACCAAGAACTCCCCTTCAAGAGCTTCCTAGTGCATGCCAAGAAAGCCAACTGGCCAGCGACCAACTTGGACACAATGGCCACCTTTTTTTGGAAGATTGAAACACACCTAATGCGTAAGAACACCCTAGGCAACAAGACTGTCCTGAATTATGCAGCTAGGGTATATGTCGAGACTGGCATGACAAAATCAAGGCTGGAAATGGCTACGACATTGCCATAATCAATGAGGAGCTGATGCATGACATCGCCTTCAAGATCCACACCAATAACCAGCAATGGACCAAATGCAAGGTAGGCAGCAGTGAAAGAGCTCAAATGAATTCTGACGTTCCTCTCACATACTCTCCTGTCACCCTGATGCACCACTCATGATGCCACTATGATGGCTGCTATGGACTGCACCCCTCTCTGGTCCCAAACGTCGCTGCCGTGGACTATGTCTCCACTGACCTCACATCATTGCTGCCGTGGACCACGTCCCCACTGACCTATCACGCATCACTGCCATGGACCACGTCCCCACTGGTAACATTCATGACCACCACCCCAGATGGAAGAACTAATTGCACAGGCGGATGCTCCCAGTACCAGACAGTGGCAAGGCTCATACACACGCAATCCCAAACCAGACTACCACGAGGGCTGCAGGCCTTGCAGATCCAGATCAGCCTCTCCCCAGCGCAGAAGGAGTCAGTCCAGCGACCCAGTCACAGACTCCAGGAATCCCAACGATCGCTCCTTTCACAACCGGTCAAAAGGAAAGGGAAGCAAATCAGCCTGCGTGCTCTGCCTTGGGCGTTTTTCACACAACATACATCAATGCCGCCGCTCCACGGAACTCTGGGACGGCACCCCAGCCTACTGCTGACGCAACCCAGAAGGACAACTTGTCAACCCCACTGGGACCAAGGTATGTACCGACTGGCAGAGGCCATATGGATGTTGTCTGGAACACACCTCAGCCGCACACGAATGTTTAGGCTACGGAGACACCACTCACGGCGCTCAGGCATGCCCTAAGGCTCAGAAGAGCTAAGGCGGTAACTCCATATCTCCCAGATGCATGGCAGGGGGCTTGCCAAGAGATGCACCTCCTTGGTAAATATCCTCAAATACCTGATGGTCTTCATTTCGGCTTCCATTCAGAGATCCAGAACCTGACAATGTCCTATATCCCACCTAATAGCCCTACAATTAAAGAAAATCAATACATATTTGATGAGATCGTAAATAAAGAATTCTCCAAAGAACACTACCTAGGACCCTTTAGTCGCGAGACCATCGAAGCAGTGCTAGGACCCTTCCAGACCGCCCCCCTGTCCTTAGTTCCCAAATCAGGGAAACCTGGGAAGTTTCGTCTCATCCAAAATCTCTCATTTCCATACCAGACCACCATAGATATCTCCTCACCTAATTCCAGGGTTAATGCAGATCTCTTCCCTACTTACTACAGTACCTTTCATATCACAGCCACACTAATCTCTACCTTATCCCCAGGGACACAAGGAGCAGTCAGGGATGTGGCTGAAGCTTACAGAACCATCCCATCCCACCCAGATCAATGGCTGTCACTCGTCGTGAGACTAGACAAAGACAGCTTTGCAGTGGACACCTCATATTGCTTTGGCTTTGTGCCATCAGGAGGCATGTATGGCTTAATTGGAGTAGCAGGTACAGATCATAATTATGAGGTCTCAGGGCATTGGACCCATAGCTCGCTGGGTTGACGACCATCTATTCTTCTGAGTCAGGAAAGATCACCTCTGCACCTACAATGAGAGCCGAGCCAAGATAGCCTCCCAAATTCAGGATCTCAGGGGGCAACGCACCAGGGGAGGCCGCACCTGGTTCCAGGGCCAAACACTCCCAGACAGATCAGTGGAAGAGTTCGACGAGGATATGCTTCATCCCATCCGAGACCTATCTCAAGCATCCCCAAGGTCCAAGGCAGACACAGACTTCTGCTACAATATAGAGGACATCGATCACATCTCAAAACACCTCGGAATACCATGGGAGGCGTCAAAAGACATCCCCTTCTCGGAGACACCAGTCTTCATTGGCTTCATCTGGAACCTAACTGCTCGTACAGTAACCTTGACAGAAAATAAGCGCAACAAGTACCTCCAAGCGCTCACCAAGTGAGAGCAATGCCGCACACACACCCTTCATGAAGTGCAGAAGCTCCACGGAAAGCTCCTGCACGCTTCCCTAATCTTCCCAGCAGGGCACACTTACCTCACAAACCTCGAGGCAATGCTCTCCATCTTTGGCAACCAACCATTCAAACCCAGAACCTCATCACGCAACACCCCAGAGGACATCACCTGGTGGAAAGCCACCCTCTCACCCTCCCCACTCCCTACCATCCCAATCCCAGCCCCACACCCAGTCATCAAGCTCCAAGCCTTCTCAGATGTAAGCTCTAGCATTGGCATTGGTGTTGTCATTGGAAACCGGTGGCACACATGGGACCTCACCAGAGGCTGGGAAAGAGACGGTCGGGACATCACTTGGGCAGAGAGTGTCGGCTTCGAACTCCTCATACATGTAGCCATTCTCAACACTGGAGCCACCCAAGTTCATTTCCGCGTTTTTGGAGACAACAGCGGCGTGGTCAAGGGTTGGGCCAACGGGCGGAGCTGCAACGAACAGGTCAATGCCACATTCAAATGGGTACACACAGCTCTACAAAGAGCTGGGTGCCAGGCTTCCGCCAAATACATTCCCAGTGCTAGCAACCCAGCCAACCCACCATCATGGGAAGTATATCCCCCCATATCTGCGTTTCTCCCAAGAATCCCCATCCCACCCAACATCCAAGACCCCCTTACTCTAACAAATTTGAGGTTGGCGTTGAAAAGATATGGACCCCCAAAGTTGGAGACGTGTTTTGCAACATAATTTTCCCATGGTGACAACTTGCCTAGTAATTGGCTGAATAGGATAGTGCAAATAATCTAAATGCTGGAAATCCCTGGAAATCCCTACCTTATTGTGTGGTTGTGTGAACAGAAGTGGATGGGTTATGTGAACTGCTGATTTAAGAGATCTCTACCCACAAACATTGTTGCCCCAGGTCCCTCTAGGTGCTGGTCACCCATCAAACCAAATCACTCCTTTGATATGTGAAAATGCATCTTTTGAAATGACAAATATGTACATGTATATTTATCTTGCCATCTCACATAGTAAGGAGACTTTGTTGTCAGCTTCATTCATGGATGTAACAATCAATTTACCCAGACTATCGAGCTTTGTATATAATCCAGGCTATATTCTTCATTGGTGTTGAAATCATGCCATGTGCTGATGCAAACACGATGTGCTAGCTCAGCCTATTCTGCAGAGCGCTTTCCTATATCTGAGAGCCTACTGCAAGATGCCAGGCTGCAACCTTATATACATGATTGCCATGTCACCATACATGAGGGAGTCATTATCCAGTTTAAGGTTGAAGTGACCCTGTAACATACTTTAGGCTATTCTTGGTAGTGTTTTTCCCTTTGGGTTTTGTGGCAGACCATAGCCATATTTGTTTTTCAATCATGTAATCACATCTGTGTGCTCACCCTGCCACTTACCACTTGCATCTCTTAGGACTCACCTCTGTTATATCATGACACAGGTTATCTCCCAGAATCTTGAACTATATTATTTTTCAATGGCAAAGCATCCACATGAGTCAACAAAGGGGGTAGGTTCAGCCATTTATTAGCTTGCTAGCTAACTAAACTGCATTAAAGGAGGATCATGATCACACTAGGAATACAAATACAAAAAATCAAAGAAAATAATAAGTGGCCCTATAAGTGTATTTCTACAGGATTAAACTCTCTGGCAGTTTGGATTTTGATTTTTTCTATCAGGCTATCCAAGAAAGCAGAGGATTTGAGGCTAAGAAATAGAGAATACAAGAGAAAATCAAGGTGAGTTATTTGATGATCATGACCTATAGGTTCCAAATGCTCATCCCTGTATTAAATTTTCAATTTCCAAGTGTACAATGCCATCACAGCCATCATTGTTATCAGGTCTAGGGATTTAGACAGCCACTGCTACCACCAACAAGGATTCCCTGCCAGCCCAAGAGATGGATGGGGCTTAGACAGCCACCATGGGGGCCTCTCAGGACACATGACATCACACTCAATCACTTTCCACCCTTATCTGGGTGATAAGCTGGGTTTTCTGAACCCACTACTCTCTGCAGAGTTGCAACAGAGGTATGGTTAATGATTCTCATATCTAATGCTCCTATAGTACAAACACATGCCCAAAATCACCTGTGCAGAGGATATGTTTGAGCTCTGAGGTTCAAACAGAGCTGTATCACTCTTCAGAGAAAAAAGAGCTAACTTTGAAGCTATTTCTCAAGACTAAGAAGCTTGACTGATACAAGATGGAAACAGGTGGGTTAAGCAGAGAGCTTTGCAAGATGCTGCGAAGGGAAGAGGCCATGCAAAACATAGCAATAAAGGCAGAGAAAAGGCAGTGAGATGCTGAGAAAGAGTTGAGGTATGCAAGAGAGAAGGTTATTATGGCACATTTGTGCCGTAAAGAAGTTGTGATTCAACTGGAGGCCAAGCAAAAGAAGATGCAAGAGATCAATGTGGAAAGATGGAGGCTATCAGAGAAGGTTAAGGAGATTGTTTGCCAACTGGAGAATGATCACAATTGTGTTATGTAAGTGAACTATGAGTTCAACACAAATTTGATGTGGCTAATGCAGGGTTGATCACAAATGCTTCAATATCTTGTGAGAATTCAACATCTCTTGTTTCAGTATGTATTTCCTGATACTATATACTATGAATAGGGCCTTTTTCTGTCACTGCTTGGTGTGAGCATCACTCTGATGTGCATTCATGGACTAGTGCTGGGATATAACACAACCCCCAAGATGCAGTGAAGGACTGGATCTTGAAGAAACGTCCTATATGCTGGCATTCTCACTCAAGGGTTCAGATTATATGGAACATATGGGACAATTTTGAGAGATCAAGGAATAGTACACCATTCTACTGCAGTATTCTTCAAAATGAAAGTGTCAAGAGCCTGATTGACATACTGAAGGCATCTGTTGGTCAGTTAATAGAGATAGATACTGATGATAAGAGAGTTCAGGGGTGGACAGGGATATATGGAAATGATTATCTCTAAAGAAAATGGTGAATAAAATACTGATACAGTATTTAACTTACTTATATTTTTAGTTAACACACAGGTCTTTGGGACCTCTTCCAATCTTGTTTCTAGCAATGGCTGTCAAAGCAACTGCATAATCTGGTGCTTGAGGCAGGATTGCCAGTATAGTTGATAATCATATAGCTCAGTATACAATGATCAGTTGTGTGCTTAGCAAGGTCCAATGAAAGCTTTGAATCCTTTCCTCTTTGGCTATCATATTTAAGACAAGCAGTATCTCCTACAATAGCTAGCTAACTTAGATATTTTGTCTTTTCTTTCTAAGAATAGCTCTTATACTATTATCTCTCACTCTTCTCAAAGAGCAGCTGTGACAAATATGATATGTGAGCATCATAACAGTGATCTCATGATCTCACCAGTTGAAACATTATATAAGTGAAATTACATATGTATGTGATAAGTATGTAATAGTCACTAGTCACTAGTTTATAGCCAGTCACAGTCAGTCACACTTAGTTATAGTCAGTCATATGGTCAGTCACAAGTCACTCATAGTCAGTCACAGTTAGTTATGGTCAGTTGTATGGTCAGTCACAGCCAGTTGCAGTCAGTCATACAGTAATTAGTCATATGGTTAGTCCTAGTCAGTCACTAGTTATAGTTGGTTATGGTCAGTTATAGTTAGTCATCAGTCATGGTCAGTCACATAGTTAGTTATAGCTAGGACAACATACGTACCACTTTCAGATCTTCTTCAAGCAGCACTGTTGCCTGCAGCCAAATCTACTTCTGAGCAAGGCAGATTACCAATTTTGTGGTGATGCTGTTGTAATGCAAATTGGAGAGGTGGCTTCTGTGGTGAACATGAGAGGTAGGGACTCTGCAGTTGCTGATTATACTACATATAATGCACTCATAAGTCCACCTGAATATCTGAGAAGACTTTTACTTATGAGATAGTGCAGCTTTGTTTGTCATGTTAGCAGACTGACAGGAACTCAGCAACTTCCATGGTCGCTCGCCTTTATAAAACCACTAAGCAATTGTATTAGTCATCATATTAGTTGGTTGCAGGCTCATCATGTCATGTCCTAGGGCTATAGGGCTGTAGGGTTGTTATTTAATATGAGGCACTAGTACTGTAAATATTGTTATTATGATGAAAGTCAATGGCTTATGGCAATCTATGAAGTTCGTGAGCATGAGGGAATCGGCGCAGGGAATGGGTGCTACAAATACCTGTTGCTCGATGGACTAGTATCATGATATGGGCATGAGGCTACATGCAGTGGAAGTGACTGTTCAAATGTTCAATGGGGGCATTCTCATCAATCATTACTGCCAAAATACATCACAATATTCTTTGTTGTAGCTAGCCTCAAGACTCGGACTTCCTCTTCCCAGCAACCATCTCCATCTCCTGGTGCCTAGCACTAGAAGTGTACTTGAGGTGTATCATGACAATGTCATTAACCAGCCAACAATTGCTATAGTTTTCGAGGTCAGGAAACATCTCCAGGGCCTATGAAGCAATATTCACTATATAACTGAGTGTGAAATAATGAAGAAGCCTACCTTATCATGCACAAGCTTGATGAGAGTGGAATTCTGGGCTGAGGCACATTTGGTGATGTTGAGGTGCTCGTCGATGAGACAGCGGGAGAACTTCTTCATAGCAAACATGAGTGATCTCTGTGAAAACTGATGGCTCAACCTACCTTGAATTTGACGAAGGTTTTATGATTCCAATCAAGGGTAATTTCAAGGTTATAACCTCCTCACCCTGGTTGGCCTGGCTCTCCTGGAGGTTTTGGGATTTTTAAATCCTCAGAGAGCACGCTCATTGTATCATTGTTGTCATCAGAAGACTCCGATGCATGGGCTGACTCCTCCAAACTTGACAGTGTAGAGGTGAGACTGGGACAATGAGCATGAGGATACTTGCTAGGGGTGATAGTCTTCTTCCGATATGGAGATGACCTTTCCTGCTTTAACACTTCACTTACCTGTCACAACAGTCATATGCTGAAACAGCCTGCTTCACAGCTCACGTGGGTTCCATTTACACCCTTGCAATATCTCGTGATGGTGAGATCCTGGCTGGCAGTGGTGAGTGTGACACTGTATGACAGATCAACCTAAATGGATGGTTTGTCAGGTTCAGAAGGTGTAAAGCTCTGGAACCTACATATGCTCAAGGAAATTGGGTACTCTGGGACTAACCAAGATCTATGCAGGGCTGTTACTTGCACAATGTGGATCAAACCAAAGCACAGAGCAATGGAGGTGCTCTGTTATGGTACGAGCTTGGGATGCCTCGTATGCATTCAACCGAACCCTGTAGATGTAAGATATCAATAAATGCTCATTGCATCCACCTGATAATACACAGAAAAACTATCAGGAGGTCTGTGCCAGGAGGAGACTCAGAGCCGGGTACAAAATTACTTGTCTGGCTTGGGATACACTATGGTCAGAAGGAGGTGCCCATATTGTGATTGGAATGTGCGATAGTGTCGTGCAGGTTTTGCTCCTTAATGCCAACTCTCAGCTTCAGCCTGTCTTCGCAGGATGACTTAACAATTTAGCATCCGGATGAAGATTGCTGATGGCAGCATCTTAGGCAAGCACTGCTGCAACTCCGTCATGTATATTTGTTCTGTATGATTGATGTTCCTATTCGAATTGCAATCCACAGTGGCTATGCAGCCGTCAGCCCCAGAAAATGTCTCCTTGTTATGGACAATGCAGCCAATGGCTTTACCTTATATCGTCTGGACTGCGTTGACCCCATTTGAACATACCTTGCAGACCCCCCAACTGTGCCTGTTCCAAAACAGGTTGCCTTCAGAGAGGATTCTAAGCTGGTGATTGGTGGTAGTGATAATGGTTGCGTGTATCTTTTCGACCGGAAGTCAGGTGAACTGCTTAAGAAGCTCCATCATGCAAACACTGGCCTTGTGCAATCACTTGCTGTACGTGTGTCCTCGTATGAGCTCTCCTTATTGACCTCCCATATTGACCTCCCATATTGACATACAGGTTCATGACGTTGATGGACACTGTCTGGCTTCTGGGGCACAACACATTGCCATGCAAACTCAGCTGAGGATTTCATGTTTGCCTTCTAGAAGTCCTTCACCACAGAATGAGCAAATGATTTTGCTTGCAGGAGTGACCTGAGATAATGCCAACCCTCCCCCCCACTGTAACTAATGCCCCAGTTAGAGTATCTGCATGGGTGTCCATCATGACAAACACATCACAGGGAGCTTGGACTGTATGGACTGATCTATGAAGTCACATCCATCTTCCATCTGTTTCATTGTCTTCACTGTCTCATTAGGTGAAAGGCACTTATGTTTTCTGGCAACATGATGTAGTGATGGCTGAACTCAAGCCTCAAGGATTCAGCCAGGAGGGTCTCAAAGCTTGTGGACAGGCTCATGTTGACAATCAACAGCAGCCAGGTCAGCTTTGCTTGCTTTCTGCCCCTGTAACTGATGAAATTGTACTGAAAATTGAGGTGCAGATGCAGCAGTCTTGTCAGGCATTGTCCGATTAAGAAACAAATGCTGAGAAGACAACTCACTGGAAGTCCACCCATCAACACAGTTTCTCTTCACTCCTCCAGCATCTTGCATCACAAAGGATGCACATCTGAATATGCTTTGCAGCATGACAGTCCTGAAGTACAGGCAGCCTCTACTGTTCTGTGTCCTTTGTGTTAAACAGCTGAATTGGGCAGCTGGAGTCCGATGTCAGAGACTATTAATTGATGTAGCTAAATGTGCACATACCTGGAGTCTGATGTCAGAGACTAAGGAGTCCTGTGAGGACATGGGACTCGCGGGTTCTACTACTCTAATGTGTAAACAACAATAAACATTAATAAATCACACCACACTGTGGCTTACATGTGCGCAATCACCAAGCTCAACACTTTTTTGCTCACACATGTACACACCACAATCACCACATGCATTGACTTTCCTGTGGACTGTGTCATCACAGAAAGAGCAGTACTCCTTGACAACCATGAAAGGCTTTTCTATTTCACCAGCATGATCTGCATCATCAAACCATCACTATCGATGTCCATGATAGCTGGCTCTGCCACTGCTGTGTTCCCAACTGTGCCTCTTGTTAAGCAGCTGAGTCGGGCAGCTGGAGTCCAATGTCAAAGACTAATATTAGTGCAGCTAATAAGCACATACCTGGAGTCCAATGTCAAAGACTAAGGAGTCCGGACATGGAACTCGCAGGTTGTACTACATGTGTGTACACAACAATAAACAATAATAAGTACTAACATGACTGACAGTAGTGGTCAGTCACAATTAGTGTAGTAGTCAGTCATGTTGAGAGTGCATAATTGTTGAGCTTGGTGATTGCGCACATGTAAGCCACAATGTGGCGTGACTTATTGTTGTTTAGACATTAGAGTAGTAGAACCTGCAAGTCCCATGTCAGAACTCCTTAGTCTCTGACATTGGACTCCAGCTGCCAGATTCAGCTGTTTAACAATAATCACTAAGCTCAACAGGAAGTATGACATGGGATTTAGATGGTTGTAGATAGGTTTTCTTATTAGGTATTCATCAAGACTGGTATTGTCAGGATGAGTAACTCAGGGGGGCTCTCAATGAGTGGTGAGTGTCCTAAAATATAAGGGGACAAGGTGGTATCTTTTATGGGAGTGTCTTAGGCAGGACCAGATATCCATGGGTGGTAGGGCTTAGTCAGGGACTTTGTGAAGTCATGGTGGAGGGTCCTTATATTTACCAGCTATGTTTTATGACATATGTGTGAACTAGGCTGTTCTCTTTTACTTATTGTGAGTTTCTTTCAATAGGAACAAAGGCAACATGGGAGTTGATCACTTTAATCTTCCTGTGAGTAGGGTGGGAGAGAGTTTGCTCAAGAGAGCCCCAAGTTAGCTCCTCAGGATCAGATAGGAAGGCTGTTGAGCTTGGTGATTGTGCACCATGACTGACCACATACTGACCACTAGACTTGTCAGTTGCATCATGCAAGCCATAGTGTGGTGCTACTTATTATTGTTTATTGTTGCTTACACTTCAGAGTAGAACCTGCGAGTCCCATGTCCAGACTCCTTAGTCTCTGACATCAGACTCCAGCTGCCCGATAACAAAGGCAGAGGGGGGGGAGTGTACTTAAAAGAGCCATCTGGGTTGAATAGTAGAGTATCCTTAAGAGCCTGCATTGCTCCTCTTTTGATATAGGAGAGAAAGGCTGGAGTATGGCTCTGAGGAAGGAGGGGGTAGAGATTAGCTGCAGTAAGTATGTTAAACTCATAGTCCCTATCCCAGTCTGACAAGAGGTAATAGTAATCTCTAGGGGAGTTATCACCCAGGGAGTCCATGAATGTATAAATGGCAGAGGCTCTGTGAGAGCAAAAGACCTGGTTATAGACAACAGAGTTACCAGTCCAGTTTGGAGAGGAGAGTTCCAGCCAGGAGAGGAGAGCAGGCCTGGAGTAATAGGCTGTGTAGGCAGCAATACAGTG
>JBBPKT010000157.1:0-33971 GCA_038089395.1 Pulveroboletus frians
CCTCTAAACATGGAAGGGACGATCGCAGATGTCTCTCCCCCCCAACGTGCTTCGCGCATCTTACGCCAACGAGGCTTGATTGCTCTCAGCCAAGCCGAGTAGTTCAAGCTAGGATCTGGGAGGGGAATACCGGGTGCGTCGTCTGCCTCGGCCACAGGGCTCGTCTTGCGCACAGGATTGCGGCTCACGATAGCAATACGCCCCTTTTCGGGATGCTTCTGTGTCCCAAAGTCTTCCATATCACTTTCTCCGTCTGCTTGCACTTTCCGTGGAGCAAAAGAGAAGAAGTCCGTAACCTTGTTCTGCTTGAACTTGTCCACAGCCCCCGCAACTCGACGATGCAACCAGTCGGGATGCCTGATTCTCGGTACGGGATTTGAGACGCTCTGCATAGCTGCAGGAATAGTGATCAGTTTCTGGATCACGGAGCCTAATCGTTCGATGTAATACTCCCAGTCCAAGATCGATCGGAGGTCGAAATTGCTGAGACCAGGGTCTTTGAGCCACTTTCGGAGGTAGGTACGCTTGACGGATTCTTCTGCGGAAAAAATGGCTACTGGAACGGCGCGTTCTGTGACAGCAGCTCCGTTGGGCTTTGCGGAGATGACGAACTTGCAGGCAAGGCCTTTATCTTTGACCATTTGGTCACCCAAGAACTCGGCAAGCCTCCTGGCAGTACTGATTGATGTGGACTTTTGTCCAGCATACTCGGCAAGTGTCTTCGACATACTTCTGTTTTCGGCGATGAGCTCAACAAGCTCTTCGTCCGAGAGCGTATCTCCGTGAGTGTAAAGGATGTCGAGCCACTGATTGGCGATGTTTGCGACAGCGCCGTAGCATTCCTCAGTAGTGGTACCAAGCAAGAATTTCTCAAAGATCTGGGACTGAAAGATCTTGATGAGCTGGAGTTCGCCACGTCGCTTAACCTCGAAGCCTTTGAGCTCTGCGAGGGAACCATCGTCATTGAACACTGCGTAACGCTTCTTGAGCAGTTTGTCTTCTTCCTTGGACGAAGGGAGAATCATTGCACGATATGGCCCGTCAAGCTCGAAGAAGATGGAATTTTCGGAGTGGATGTCGTACTCCCCAGTTTCCGGGTTAAAGGTGTGGTATTGGTGATTCGTGAACCGCGCGTGGACAAGGTGGTTGAGCATTGTACAGGGATACGACAGAGAGATGGTCTTGCCGCTCGTCAGCTTAAACTTGAAGTTCTCCGGAAACACGCCTGGAAGCATACACCAAATTCCGTCCGTGTCCAGCTCGAGAGGACGCCCGATTTGCTCTACCAATGCGCGAGCCATCTGGATGATCGTCGCACCAGTGAGACAGGTGATTCCGGCCATCTCCATCGAATGCCAACGTGCACCTTTGCGCATCACATATCCGTAGAACGAGTTGAGGATGCACTTGTGAGCGAGCTGCAATGAGTCGTAAACTACGATCATCTTCTTTGCTTCGTCCACCTCCGCCAACGAGCGACCCTCGCTAAGAACTGTGTCGAGATTCTTCTTCCAAGTTTTGAGGAGCCCCTTGTACTCGTAGCGCCGATCACGGAATCGGCGCACGGTGTCAACATAGAACGGGTTTTCCCGCTGACACACAATAGACTCACGTGTCTCGACCCTCGTGTCCTTCGTCTTCTTGTACACTTTGCGGGAGTAGTCCCCAAGCCGCTTGTGTAGAAGCGCCGCCTGCTCTGCCTCCGTCAAGTCAATAAACTTCCGTTGTGATCCGCCAGGCTTCTTGGGAGGGAAGGATTCTTGGTTCAGCGCGTGTCGAATCATGTTATACTCATCCCTGTGTGCGGGGAAAAATTCGCCTCTCCATGCCCATTCGAGTCTCCGGTCGCACTTCTTCCCGGGACGGTTGTAATCGCACACCGCACATACCGACTCGTCAACCATAGAATCTGGTTGCAGTCGGTTCGACAACATGATGTTGGGGTACATGGCCGCAACGTCGAGGTGATAAATCAGCGGTTTGTCCGTCCGCTTTGGGTTATCTCGCATGACCTCGAGAGCGGATCGAATCTGGGACTTGACTTCGTCGTAGTTCGTGACATTTTCCAAAGACTCGTTCGATTCCTCGATGATGCAGAACTTCAGGGCCGCGTCGAGATCATCGATCAACTGAGTCGGAGTTAGCATGGACAAGATCAAGCGTGGAATTTCACGGACCTGTTGGACAGCCGCAGGAATGATCCTGAAATCTGTAGGTATATCACTGCGGAAAACACCAGCCTCTAATGCCTCCACGTGCCCTCCGACATATGTTTCTGAAGCGAGTAAATGGCCTTCGAACATGTTCAGATGAGCATCTTCGTGCCTGTTAGGCATGATGATTTGCCCTCGGTACGCCTCCACCTGAGTTGATGAGTGAGTGAAGCTTCGACCTACTTGCCAGATCGACTTACCATCAACAACGTCTCGCAAAGCGTCCCACTTCCCTTTCGCAAGACCTCGTCTGGACACAACGGGATGATGTTGCACAACGAGAAAATGAACGGGTGTACATATTTCATGTAGAGATAATACGTTGCCACGGCATCGGAGACGGAGTATTGAGCAAGGACTTGAGGCTGCTCCATGGCATATCTGGTGACTGATTGTCAGTTTAAACGTCAACAAGGTCTGGTCAACGTACGGCGTCATCAATTCGGGGTCCAATTCGATCGGGTTGTACCCCAACTTTGCCGTTGTGACCGCCTTGAGGCCTTGACTACCTTGCGGCAGGTATGAGTCACGCTTGACCCATCGGAAGCAGTCCATATGGACACAGCAGCGGCTCTTGAACTCGTCCTCCGAATCCTTTGCGAAACCCGTTTCGAGGAACATGTCGATACCGTTGGCTTTCGCTCTTGCGCAGAGAAACGGGAAATCGAAGAAATCACCGTTAAACGTGGCCATAACCGTAGGCTTCACTTCCTGACAGTGCTGGAAGAACCTCGTGATCGTCGCAGCCTGATCAGGCACTAGTCAACGGACGCGGCTCGGAGGGACAGAACAACGTACCTCGTCTTTCTCATTGTACACGATAAACGGCCCTTCGTATCCTTCCTTGGGGGTATACTCGAAATTCTCGATATCTTCGCTCACAATTTCGCGGTTCGTGATGAGATACCCCTGACCGTCGACCATGTACGAAATCATCATGACCTGGTCGATAGCCTGGTCAGGAAACTTGAGCGGTGCCTTTGTCGTCTCGATATCATACGCCATGACCACCGGATCTGCGCGTTTGACGCGCTCTGTAATTTGCGCAAAGCTAGGCTGCCCAGCATTAAACGTCACAGCATACCACAACCCGACGCGTAAATCGTTGTCGATAGCCACGCGCAGGTAATAAGGCACGTCGAATTCCCGGATATCGACGATGCATTCACGAGGATCCCTTTCTCTGTGGTTGCCTCCGTTGATGCTCCCACCGATTTCCGACCATTCCCCTTCGAGTACCATGTTTGTACTGGGACCTGCCGTCGCATTGACGACTTCTGCGTAAGCATCGACGGTTCCACGTTTTGCACCGTTTTCGAGTGCGAGGGGAGCGATATCGCGTCGGACGGCGAGAAGATCCGATACGTTCTTAAAGCATAGCTGAATGTAAAGTCTGCGGTAACCCATCAAGTGATTCGGCAACTTGAGGTCTTCCTTTTGGTGACGCACGATCCTATGGATGACGCCTTCGTACCGTTTCCTGAGCCATTCCTCGACACTCGCCTCCGAGCCGTTCTAAAGTCGCAAGCACCGAGCCATCAATACACCCATGGCAGAAAACGACAAACGCGCGAAACACCGAACCTTGCATGCAATTTGGAAATAGGGCTCGTATTGCATCGTGCACTTGAATGACCCACCGTCATCCTGTATGAAATAAAAATCCACCGCGGCCTTTCCTCCAGGATGCTCTGGGTCCTTGAGCAGGGTTGGGTGCATATTGATGAGCCAACCATCTTTCCGACCACCTTCTTGCAGTCGCGCAAAACCAAACTTCTCGTCGATCTCGTCGTTTAACCGGACTTGTTCGAATCGCTCGGCGAGCTGGGTACCGTCATCTTCGCGTTGTGGGGCCGGTCCTTCCCCAGGTGGGGCTGCGCCTCCTCGTCCACCTCTCCCCCTGCCGCGACCCCCACGGGAATAGCTGTTTCCTCGGTAGCCAGCGCGTCCTCCACGTCCTCCACGCCAGCGACCGCTTGATGTCAATCCGAACGTGCCTCCGCGTGCCATGGTCGATAGCGTTCACTTGAAGACGAGACTCGCGTGATGGAACTACACGTGATGTGACATACGCGCCTCGTCACACTATCATTTTGTCACATGCATCCCGCCCAATCATATAGTACAGAATGCGAAGCCGACAGTTCAAACATCGACCATGTACAGACGAACGACTCCGAAGTGGGTAGAGGGGGAAGGTAGGCGGGTATCTGACAAAAAGGACGTGCGTAGCACGGGGGTCGACAAAAGTGAAAATCCGTAGCCTGTAAGAACCTCACGAGAGGAAAGGATGTAGTACAAAGATAGAGTGCGGAGATGCCACAAGTGGTCACTTAACCAATAAATAGCGATGTAGTAGAGCGGAAAGAAGACAGATAAGAAAACCAGGAACGAAGGATGCTGACCCACGACAGAATGCCACATAACACGCACATGTCCATGATGCTCGACACGGAACGCAGAACCATAAACCAACAATGCATACCTCTTCCTACCTTACTCCTCTTCGCCTTCGTCTTCCTCTTGGATTGCCTGCTTAAAGGCGGAACCACGCGCCCCTGGGAGCTGCCATCGTCCACCTCTCGCTTCTGGCGTTTCAAACGAGATCTCGGCTTGTCCGGGGGCAGGCGAGGACCTCCCAGCTGGAGAATGACCCCCTCCCCGTCTTCCCACAACACCAGCACCGGAGCCTGTGCGGGGCTTCCCCGCTCGTGCGTGGCCACCATGGTTCCTGGGAGGCGGTGATATCACCAGCGGCGCTGGTGAATCCGGCGTCAAATAGGACAAACTCGTACTTGAGCTCGTCGTCGCACTCCCAGGCATTTGCCCTAGTCCCCCTGCAAACTCAGGAACATCTTCGTCTTCGTCCACCCAGTCGCTTTCGTCTCCCATGGTGAGGCTTTGTCGTCCCCCACTAAACACGTCTCTGATGTCCGGCGCCGGTGAGATGGCAAGGACCTCAACGGGAAGATGAGTGCTACGGCTCTGCCAGCCGGGAGGTTCATGTCCCCAACTTTTCTTCCACGACGTGCGCCCTAATGAACCAGAATGATGTGGGCTCGTGAATGGGGTGAGACGCTTCTGAGCAATAAACGTGCCTGCGCCACGTCTGGGAGTACTGTCGTCTAATGACCTTCGGGAGGAATATCCCTTGAATGGCGACCCCGTGCGTGTCACCTCACCCTCTGAGGCCTCGTAAAATGAAGTAGGGCGCGAGGATGCGAAGGAATGTACGGAAGAAGTGGCCGAATTCGAGCGGCGATGCACATGTGAGCTTCCAGGTGTGCTCTGAATGTGCCGCACGACACGCGTAGAAGAGGAAGAACCTGCTCTACGATGGTGATATTTGGGTAGTGGTGAGGAGGTGCGATAGTATGCTGAGCCGTTTGATCCAGTGGATGGTGATTTACGATGCCGAGGAACGCCGCCAATAGTAAAGCTGTGTACAGATGATGGTCGTGAGGAGTAATCGCCTCTCTCAGAGTTGGGCGTGTCCGCGTCAAAGGAGGGGACAGAAGGGATCTGATCAAGTGTATGTGATTGCTCGATCGTGAAGACCTGAGGGGAATTGCCAGACGATCTGCGGGAGTTGACACTACTAGAGCGACGAGATGAAGTGGAGTGACGTTTGACATTGCGACCCCGCGCCCCTCCACTTGTGCGCCGCTTAACTGTGTTATTATTGGAAGGCGACATGGACGAGGAGGGCGCGACAACCATGGATCGGGAGTACTGCAACCCACGTGCGCTACCTTGCGGTAATGGTTGCGCAGTTTCCTTCCGCTTTCCCTTCCTATCCTCTTGGAACCAGAGGCGAAACGCAGACAGCAAGCTCGCGCGATTCCTGTTGGGAGCAATAACCCTTCCACCGTTCTCGGTGAATTTTGGAAGCGAAGTTAATGTATCGCCTGGAGAACTTGCAGGAGTTGGTGCAGTTCCACTGGGTGGCGACATTTGCCCACTCGCCATCACCCATGGCGACCCAGGTATAGCAGGTACATCAGGTGGGGGCGAGGACGATGTGGGTACCGCGTCCTTTGCTTTCACTGGTGGCGATTTGGTTAGCCTAGACGACCCGCCACTGCCATGGGAGCTACGAGGATCATCCCCGGCTTGCATCTTTTCATTCTCTCGTGACTTCTCCTTCTCTCGCTGACCTTCGCGCTGATCCTTGACTGCTTCTGAGGACTTCTTGCGAACAAGACCAGCCGCTTCAAGCGCTGTTGTCGCTCGTTGCATGATACTGACGCTTCCCGAGCGAACCTTGCCATCCCTCTTCAACTTGAGCAAGTCTTTATCCTTGTTCTCTATTCCTTTGTGGCCCTCGCTCGGTGTAGATGGGCTCGAACGCAGGGAAGACTCGTTTGTAGTCTGCGAAGGCGATAGAAATGGCGACTTTGCACGGGGAGGGGTGGTTGGATGCACACCCGAGGGAACCGTTGGGGTGGGTGGCACAACAGTGAACGCTAGAGGGACGCACGGAGAAGATTCGTCGGTTTGAACTGCGACGTTACGTTTGTTTCTCGGTCGAGGGCCGGGGGTTCGCTCGCTTTCCTTGTCCTTTCGCCGCCTGGACCCCGAGTTGTCCTTAACTTGTTCAGTAGGAGGGTCGGGCGAAGTAGCTCGAACCTCGTCAAGAATACGTCTCTCATGTTTACGTATCAACATCCACCAGAGTGCTCCTGCCGAGTCGCATGCGTCCGATATAACTGAGTGCACGATCTGAGCGGTGTCAAAACCCATCACACTCAGCGTGTTTAGTAAATCACGCTCAGCAGGCGTCGAAAAAATGATTGGAGCTGGTGTACTGAGGAGGCTCGCAAAGTCCTGCGGAGCAAGAGGTGCAGGGGACTTCTCGCGTGACGGTGAGCCATTCCCATCAGAAAGCGTCGACGAGACAGAACGGCGTTTAGTGCGAGCAGGTGTGCGGGTCGGATGTGGTGGAACTCGCGTAGGGTTTGAAGAAACGGGAGACGGCCTCATCATCTCCGTGCTATCTTTACTCCCTTCCTCCGCGGTTACAATCTCAGGTTGCTGCACCTTCGTCTCTTTGGATGTCCGAACGTCTTTGGTGATCGTCTTTTGGCTTGAGTTAGAATGCATCTGGACAGGAACAGACTTTGAAGAACTTTGAAATGGATCAGAGGCGCTATTATCGGGGGTTGTAGGTGCAGACGGTAAAATCTCGGAGGAAGCAGAGAGGAACGTCGTCTCTGAAGTGGCAGAAGTCGCCGATGACACGACTTGTTCTGTATCCTGAGTCCTAGCTTCTTTTGTGGTAGGCTTTACACTCAACGGGAAGGCAGTGCGCGCGGGTGATGGTGACGCAGGGACTTCAACCCCGGGATCCGGGTCAGTAAAAATGGGAGCACTACGCATGGTAAACCAAGGGGATGCCAAAATTTGAGGGATCGTCCATCGTTTCGATGGATCGGTCTGTAAAGTATTTCGAAGAAGGTCTCGAGCATCTTTGGGAAAGTGTAAAAATCAATAATCCAAGGAGATGATACAAACATCGAACCTCTGGAGAGCCATTCAGGATCTTCAAATTCCCCTATGATAACTTTTTGCTTCATAACAGCTTCGTCATCGTCATCGAAGGGTAAGGTGCCCGTCAAAAGGCAATAAAGAATCACTCCCATGGACCAAATGTCCACCTCTGAATGCTACTCAGTAGGTCGTACCGCAAAGCTGGAGCACTGCTCACCTGGGCCAAGGTATCTCTTACCCTGCAGCACCTCTGGAGCGGCATATCCGGTGGTACCACAGAAGGTTTCCATGTACACCCCCTTCTCGTATTCGCGTGTGAACCCAAAGTCACCAAGTTTAACGCGACACCGTTCATCCAGTAACACATTTTCTAGCTTGAGATCGCGGTGGACGATACCCTTGTCATGGAGGTAGGCAACGGCAAGACACAGCTGGCCAAACATGATTCTTGTTTCGTCCTCGGACAGGCGACCCTTTTCGGCGAGGTAATCAAAAAGCTCTCCTCCAGAACACAGTTCTGTTACAATCCATATGTATGATTCCGTGGCAATGACTTCGTACATTTGGGTAACGTGTGGGTGATGGAGCTGGCGGTGGTGATGTATTTCACGGGTGAGCGAAGCAGACATTGCCTTTGGGATCTGTTTGATAGCGGCGCGGGTCGACGTGAGACGATGTGTGCCCATGCGCACTTTTCCATAGGCTCCTGTTGGGGATCTTATCAGGCCCAGGAGTGCCTGTGGCAGGGTTTAAACTTGCCTTCTCCAATGACTTTTCCAAGGGTGTAATTACCTATTACTCTAACCTTCTGAGAAGCGAGTTCCTTTCCGAGTTCATTATAGGCATTCGCAAGCTGGGCCTTGTGGTTTTGGGAGAGGGAGGCGCTTTGTTTGTGGCCGTGCATAGACATTTTGGCATGTAGAATGGAAAGTAACGTAGCGATAAAAGAGAGGCACGGGCGCGACGGCCACAAAATAGTAAACAGCGATTGAAGAAATGGTAAGTAGTTCGTTTGGAAGAGGGAGATGGACGGTCGAGGACAAGAACAGCGTTGATCACCCGCAACAGCGTGGGAATAAACGGTAAAGGGCTCGCATTCACGACTAACACAACAGAAAGAACGACCACAGCTACGTATCAACAGTCCCGACTTATCCAGCGTTCTGTTCCACGTACCGCTATAGTACGGACAGGAAAACCGAAAAAGAAATTAGAGAAAGGAATCATAGATACGACACAACAAGAATAGGTAGCACTTGTGGCACACAGGAACGTAGCTGGACAGAGAACAACCCAGCGACTACTTCTGTGTTGCTTTGACGATACTGACTACA
This sequence comes from Pulveroboletus frians, assembly GCA_038089395.1. Lineage (NCBI taxonomy): Eukaryota > Fungi > Basidiomycota > Agaricomycetes > Boletales > Boletaceae > Pulveroboletus > Pulveroboletus frians. The sequence goes on from JBBPKT010000157.1 coordinate 9,038, forward strand.
ATGATGACGATGATGATGGCCACTGCAAGGCCTATAATAATACGCATCTAGAAACCAAGTCAGCGCCCCCGTTCGGTGTGACAACCCGATCCCACCTTCATATCCTTCCACCTATGTCCAGCAAAAGTAAGAGGGAACGTGGACCAATGATACGAGAAGCTTACCACATATTCTACGGCTAGTCAGCACCAGATCATAAGTGACAATAAACCAACGAAACCCACCTTGCGCACTCTGTTTGCCCCACGACGAAAACCTTGCGCCGAGACGGCCAGGTTGTCTGTTCAAGGATCTATAGGATCCTAAATACGCCACGATAAAGAGACTAACCGGTCTTATCCTGCAGCGAATCCAGCCGCTCGCCCCTCTCGGCGACCTTTGTGATGTTCTCCCTCATAATTCCGACGGTATCGTCAATTTGTTGTTGAATGGCTGCGGTTTTGGCATTGCCCTGGGACCCTGAGGGATTCGACGAGGAGCCATTGCGTGGGAGGTAGGGGTCGTAAGGCTCAGACCTAGGGTTTGAAAGACTCGTCAGACAGCGTATGAGAATGAAACAGAAGAGACACTGACATGGTTTGATGTGAAAAGCAGCTGGTAAGAAAGGGAGAAAGGGAGTGATATGTTTTTCACTTCCGTGATGGGTTGGATGGGCAAGTTGAGGCAGTGACCCGCAGGCAACCGTCACATGGTGTGACGTGTCACTTATGAACCAGACGACATCCAGTGTTGGGTTGGACCACACTCCAACCATATTTCTATTCACCACACTCACGCCGTTCAGTCCTGGTGAAATCGCATGCTCCTCTTCGCACCATTGAACATACAACCCTGGCCTACGCTAATCTAGCGGGACGGTTCGGCTAATGAAACACGAAAATGAATTGCAGCCTAGTGACAGTCTGATAGCCTATCATATCCATATCTTCGCTCTGATCGATGGCAGTTTTACCCCAAGGGGACGCTCATTTTTCCCCATCAGAGCCCTCATATCTGCTTCCACATACTGGAAGATAAGGATTGCGAATCAACTGAAACACCAACTTTTCATATTTTTGATTTTCGTTCGCTGGTCGCACCAGAACATGTTCCCCTGGCTCGTCTGAATTGACTGGTAGGTTCCGAGCTGGTGTTGAAGCGCTATCATTGACCGAAGGTGAGGTGTGTTTTGACACTGCGCCAACTTGCCTGAAAAGGACAGTAAAACATCCCCGCGGGACCAGTCCGTACAAATACACTGTCGTTCTGCGTAGGGCTGACGTTCCTACCTTCGTAGTCGCAGTGTGGGGAATCTCCCCAGAGGTCGTTTACTCCAATCAAATCGCAGACACACCGGGGGCGTTATCCGAAACCTGCTACCATCGACGCATTCCGCGGCTCGAGTTGTTGGTCGAATCGACAACCCACCGACTCAACTCCCGGTAGACCATCTGACTTCGTATAATCAAAACGACTGCCCTCTGTCCTCAGCGGTTTAGTTTTGGGTGGGTGCATGTGCACATCCGCAACAAGCATTCTAACAAACAGGTAATGTTGCATTCCCATGTCAAATTAGTGAGTTTGGCGCAGACCATGATAGACATCGTTCGCATGCTGACTCGGATCCCAACTCCACGTGGATACGAGGAGCTCGCCGCGGTCATTAGCCCGCCCGCTCGCACCTTACGTAGGTTTGACGAAAGCTAAGCCAGACTTAGTCAGGATGACAGAAAGCACTTTAGCCCTGCACAGGTGACACGATATGCTTTGTTTCCGGAGTTCCCCTCAGCTAAGTACGTCCCCACAACCAGGCCTGCTGTTCTCACATAGGGGTAAGGACATTGATCCGACCATGAGTTTGATATCCGCCGTGGCTCACAGTACGCCCAAAGACGTTCGCTCAACGCACCCTGCCGAGCAGATCAAATCAATTGAGCCGCGCAACAATTCTTTTTCTATGCAACTGACAACTACGTATGTGGCCGGTGGGAAAACGCGTGCGTCTGTCATCTAATGACTCGGGAAAGCACCCTTTTTTGCAGGGTTGAGTGGGTGAGAACCCTGACCAAGTGAATTTGAGCCGCTGCTGTACGTGAAATGGTCAGAGGCATGATGGGTCGTGGGTGATTTGTGCGTCCGCACAGCATGCAAATTTTCTAGAGATACTTACATATACAGTCACCGTGCGGAGACTGACGATTGCCGTATCATTCAGCAGTAAGTATGCCCTCGGCCAATATCCATCACGTGCCTGGTTCCTGAATCCTGAGTGGTTCAAATGCGTAACATCGTATTCAGGGGCGAATTCCCCGCTGGGAGGCAACCAGTTACGTTTACACCGAGTCTTTCATTCTTTACGAAGCATTTTTTCAAAACTCACATCTTAGCAATATCCCTGGATGGGCCCAACCCACCTTATGGACCTGAACCTGAATCATCGCCAGTGCACAACAAGAACTAGGAGGCACTCTTATCATTGCTTTGGACCAGCTTGAAATAGAGTTTCTAGATGACCCGGACTACTATGTACATAGATGGATTAAATACCATTTGATTGACTCGCGGTGCATAATATGGGAAGTGTGGTGGAAATTGGAAAATAAGTGTTCAGAGGGCTGGCCCAAGTTATAAGAGAAAGGAATCATGTCCTCTAGCATCTGCATCTCTCAAGTTTTAACAATGCTTCTGCATAACTCCAGAGCGCTAGGCTGACCACATACCACAAGAAGGAAATTACCTGATAAGAGTTCGGACCCTTTGCCGGCAAAAGGGAAAGCACGTACGCCGTAATGCATCTGTACGATAACAGGGTATACAACTTCAGCCCAGCGTAGGAACCTCCCATGGAGACCGTCAAGGTCTCATAGATTACCGTAAGTAATGTCAAGTCACTCTCCAGTGCATCGGAGACATTCAATCAGGACCGTTTCTCGTTCCCAGAGAGCGGAGGAGGCCCTGCGCGATACATATAAAATCGACCCACCGATTTTTTCACAAGATAATTCGTATCTCCTTTGGGACCATGACCTTGAACTCGTCCCGTGGGCCTGTATTTCAAAACTCGCTTTATATCGGGACTAACATACAGAACATCATGTATGGTGAGTCTCATGATGGAACTCGCGACACGTGTAGACTTACTAGTCAGTTGGGCAGGCATTGAATTATTCCTCTACTTCAAGACTATACATATCTTGCTGATGAACAGAGGATCGCGCGGGAGATCCCACATATTTTATGCGCTCTTCAGCAGCATGATGGTGTTCTTGATCACAGTCTGGGTAGTCACCCAAGCAATATTCGGTGAAAAAATGTGGATAGAAGAATATGACTATCCAGGGGGTCCCGATGCGTACTGGCTGAACTATGCTTCGGTCTGGTACATGGACTGGGGATTGACTGCGGTCATCACACTACAACTCATGACCGACGGCCTCATGGTAATCACATCCTTGCACGAGTGCGTCTGAAACATATGCTCACTTATTTATTCCAGATCTACCGCTGTTGGATTATATGGGATGGCCATCGTGCCGTCATCATACCCATTATTCTATGGTTAGTTACCCTTGGTGAGCATCACCTCATGCTACTCTCTTGTGGTCTCTTCATCCCACGTCCACACAGCCCTGGGTGTGTTGGTCGAAGGGGTCGCCTGTATACCAGGAGGTAACTTTTTTGCTGGTGTTGCTCCCAGAATCGCCCTTGCGTATTACAGCATCTCAATGTTCTTGAACGCAACCTTGACGAGCATGATATGTTACCGTATTGTCCGGCATGCCAAGGCGATCCAGGAGAACTTTGGGCCTGAATACGCGTCGTTGTATTTCGCCATCATCGCGACCATTGTCGAGTCCGTCCTTCCATACACGGTCTCTTGCATCGCCTTCTTGGTGACGTTGGGGATTGGTAGCTCGACGTCGGTAGTGTTTATGTGTGTGTCTTGCCTAATGATGGTGCGTGTGCCCGTCTTATCTGTGGCAGGTGGGACTGGGAAAAACTAAGGGTAGCATATGCAAACAGTGCATATCACCTCAAATGCTAATTCTCCGAGCGGTTGAGGGGAGAGCATTGGATAGGGAGACGTTCAAGCGATCATGTTCGACACTCAAATTCGGTTCTATGCACACGAAAACACCACGACTCGAGTTCGAAAGCAACACAGCAACGGTGCAGACGTTACCGAGCGTGTGTCTTCCGGATGAACACGAAAAGACGGGATTGTCACAAGTATAGCCGTACGTGATGGCTGCGGTGGGCGACCAATGTACCTCTTATGGTCGATGTTGACGATCTCTTGATCACGGGCTAGCCTCTCGATCGTTTGGAGCTTGGGGGAGCCACATTTCATTTTGTTGGTGTACATGTAATATAGTCTATCGTCAAAGAACGATCACTCTGATACCGCATACGTCGCTCCAGGCAGAATCAAATAACAGTCGTCAGATAGCGAACCGCCCACTAAACGTCTAAGGCTGATCATTGATATTTGGGAGACTCAGAAAGGGGCCATCGACAAGTTCAGGTGCCCCTCCGAGGTTAGTACAACCTCGTCGACAGAAAAGGAAAGTCTGATTTCACGTTCAATTCAGGCCCTCCTCCAACTCACAACGCTCGAATAAGCGGTGTCAGAGTCGTGTGGTATCACATCCTGTCCTGACTCCTGAGCGACACCGAGTTTGGTTTGAATGTCTTGTCGTCACTCCCGGTCTCCGACGCTCCGGTCGCGGGAAGGTCGCTGTTTCGACTAGAGCTTTATTACTCATTACCTCTACGTGGCGTGATTTGTATGCATGCCACTGGATCTCACACACGTGTTGAAGGGGTATGGATAAGCTTTCTCATTTGTTCCTGGGATCTTCTCACCTGGTCTGTCGGCGAAATTTTTGTATCGGTTCGTCTTGGCGGGGAGAACGACGGAGGAAAGAGTGGCAGGTATCGCCGGTTCGGCACTTCGCGATTGTATCCGTGCTTGTACGCGATGGGTGACGTCTTTTTTTCTAGTGCACCCCAGCGCAAGAACTTCTCATGCAAACCATCAAGGTCTCATAGATTGCCGTAAGTCATGTCAAATGGCCCTTCAGTGCATTGGGGAGATCGTTCCTCGTTCCTGGAAGAGAGAAGGGGGCCTCGTGTGGTATAAAATCGACTCGTTCCCGTCAGATGTTTCTTTAATCTCCTCTAGGACCATGTCAGCATCGTCCCCGGACGGCATATCCGATGAGACCTTGCTCCAGAACTCGGCTTACATCAAGATCAACCTGGAAAACGTCCTGTACGGTGAGTCTCATAACGTGTATCATGAGAGGCTTGCAGCTTACCGCCTGGGCAGGCATTGAATTGTTCCTCTACTTCAGGACGATACATATCCTGCTGATGAACAGAGGATCGCGTAAGAAATCCCACGTGTTTTACGTGCTCTTCAGCAGCACGATGGTGTTCTTGATCACAGTCTGGGTAGCCACCCAAGCAACATTCGGCGAAAAAGTATGGATAGGAGCGTCTAACTATGCAGGGGGCCCTGGCGCATACTGGCCGAAACATGCTTCGGATTGGTACCTGAAGTGGGGAAGGACGGCGGTCATCATACTGCAGTTCATAACCGACGGTCTCATGGTGATGACATGCTGTGCATGAGTACGTCAGAAGCGATCGCTCACTTGTTATTTTCAGATCTACCGCTGTTGGGTTATATGGAGCAGCCATCGTGCTATCGTCATACCCGTCATTCTGTGGTTGGTTGACTCTAGTGAGCGTCACCTCATACTACCCTATGGCCACTTCATTCTACGTCCACCTAGCCTTGGGTGCATTGTTCGACTGGGTCTCCTGTGAACCAGAAAACAAATTTCTCGCTGGCGCCGCTCCCAAAATCGGCCTCACATATTACAGCGTCTCGATATTCCTGAACACGACCTTGACAGGCATGATATGTTACCGTATTGTCCGGCATGCCAAGGAGATTCGGGAACATCTCGGCCCTGAACACGCGTCGTTGTATTTCACCGCCATCACGATCATTGTCGAATCCGTGCTTCCGTACACGGTCTCTGGTATAGCTTCTTTGGTGACATTGGGGATTAGCAGTCCGACCTCGGTGGCATTCGTCAGCGTGTATTTCCTAATGATGGTGCGTGGAATTGTCTTGTCTGCGGCAGACAGCGCTGGGAAAGACTAAGAGTGACACGTGCGAGTAGTGCATATCACCTCAAATGCTGATTCTCCGAGTAATTGAGGGGAGGGCACTAGATGGGGATACGTTCAAGAGATCCTGCTCAACGCTCGAGTTCAGTTTTGGGGATACGACACAGTCACAACAATCCGACAGGGACACGGTGACACATCCACGGATGTTACCGAGCGTTTACCATCCGGAAGTGCACGCCAAGGTGCAATTGTCACAAACATAAGCCGAGCACGATGTGGGATTCGTGCGGAGGCCGGTCAATGTACATGTGTTATGGTCGATGTCAGAGCGCTTTTTGACTGGCAGACGTCAGGCTCCCAATTGGGCTGGAATCCAGGGGAGTTTGGTTGCGTTCCGCTAGTTGTATGTATGACGTGCAACACTGAACAATACACCGTTGTAGTAATATATGATAACTCGCACACCGTCCGTGCTGCTGCAGGCAGGGTGCAGTAAAAGTTTACAGTTATTAGATCGCGATTCGCCGACCAAACGTCTGAGGCAGGCCATCGATAGTTGAGAGGAAGGCTGCCGAAGGGACGGAGAGCTAACCGAAGTGAACTGGGACACGTGTGATATCACGTCCTATACTGGACGACACTGCTGAGATGGACACCGAAATCCTTCCAATGACCTAGGTCGCGAGGGTCGCTGGAACAGCTGGTAGCGAAATCTGGAAGAGACCTTATGTACACAACAGCGCGAGGTGCGAGTCTCTGCATTTCCGGTTGGGTTGTCGGATCTCTAGATTTCAGGTGGCTTCTACGATATCATGAAAATCAAGATGACCCACAGCGAAAGACAGATTGGCATAAGATGAGAATACCGGCGTTGATGGTGAAATACGACGCGGATGGGTTGTGTTATTTCTCGAAAATGTCGTGCGGTTGGTGGCGAGGGAGCGGGTTGAAGACAAGGGCCATTTGGCTGCCAAGACATGGAAATTTCCTTTGTATGTGAGTAGGTCCCATAAGCAAATAACCAAGTCGCCAACCACACCATACGGCCCTGCATGGTTCGGTTTGCCTCGAGGCAAGTGGGCGGAGTCCCCAACTTCTCATCGCATCGCAAGCCTTATCGATAAGGAAAATGAAGGATCGGAGGATAATCTGCTTGAGCCCTGAATACGAAGCCTCACTGTCAGCAGAAAAGTGATGCTGTAAGTGATATGATCACTCTAGGAATAGGCTAGGGAGAACTTTACGAGGACGTCGCGATCGTGTTCAGATGATCCATTTGCAGCTTATCGAGGCAATATGCTAATCGCAGACAATGGACCCTCTGCGGCCGATCAAACTGCTTTCAGTATCACGGCAATATTCAGGGTAATAATCGATTTACTCTTCGCAGATAAGTTGGCTGATTCTGGTCTGGGCGTGGCGGGCGCCGCAGATCCAGGGGATTTCCACATAAGACGTACCCCAGATCGTGTTCTGCTTGATGTGCAATGTGGCCAAGATATCCGTAAGGGGTATAGCCATTTTCTGGTGGTTCTCGGGCACTAATCGCTCCGGGTTCTGGGCTCTTGCACAAACCTGTGTTCTCTTGTGACACAGCGGCGTAAAGCACCCACTGGACCAGAGGGACATGTCGCCCAGGGTTTGAGTTGGTATCAATGGAGACTTTGAGACTGGATATCCATATTACACCAGACCCGCGTGTTGTAGAATTCCGCTGCCAGAGTGTATCCTTGATACAAGTTGGTGAGGGAACATGGACTCCGCGGGAGCACCGGGAACTCGTCCCGTAATCTCGTACGTTCGACCTCTTCGATCAGAATCAGCACCAACTTTGACGGTCTGGGTGCTCACGTATTCCCCATCCACACATTGCGGCATCGTGAGGATGGGTGAGAGGGACACACTACAAGCCCTGGAATTACCCAGGGAGTGGCGGATTCCGATGGAATGTCGATGTTCTATCTTTACTCTGGGAAGTAGAAGGGGTCGAGACGGCTGCATAATCGTTCAGAGTGACCACCTCGTTGAACTGATGGGTTCGCCTTCTTTCTAATTTTGAAGTTTGTTCCCAACTGATATTCATCTCTTCGATGACCCAGCATGTCAGTCGGGACCAGGAGATGGGAAGTTGCCGGAAGACTCGGAACTTCCAGATTTGTGATCGGCAGACTCCGAAGTCGAACTCCGTCTCAACGCGACTCCCACATCGTCCATCGTACAGAACCCCGGCGAACTCGTCAAGGTAAGGCTCGAATTCACGCTTGTATACAGTATAGACGATCCCAAAGACACCCATCGCTCATGTGGGGCTGAGATCTCGCTGCTTGACGTGGTTGGCAGCCGGATGAAGTGATGAGCGACTGGATGGACTGGTGTCGTTCTCGTTCTGATCTTGTCGAGTCGTGTTGAACTGTCGCTGATCGTTGTGCGTCGGAACCATCGCCATCCTACAGATGGTACGTATGTTTGATGACCGTATACCGAGATTCGTACGACCCGTTCATCCTCCCGAGTACAGAAACTCGAAATCGACTCTTTCTCGGGCTACCGTATCTACCCTTCAAAGGGTAAGCTCTTTGTTCGCGGAGACTCGAAAGTGAGTGTTGTGCTCCCTACTTGTATTGCGCTGGACCCGTTTACCCCCCCTTTCCAGGTCTTCCGCTTCGCCAGCGCCAAGAACAGCTCTCTTTTCCTCCAGCGTAAAAACCCTCGCAAGATCGCCTGGACGCAGGTGTACCGTCGCATGCACAAGAAGGGTATCACAGAGGAAGTTGCCAAGAAACGCTCACGCCGAACTGTGAAGCACCAACGTGGTATTGTCGGTGCTGACCTTGCTACCATCGCCGCCAGGCGGAATCAAACCGCTGCTATCCGTACGCAAGCACGGCTGGCTGCTATTCAAAAGGCCAAGACCGAAAAGAAGGAGAAGGAATCGAAGAAGGCAAAGGTCGGTCACGGTTGTCCTCTGGCGACTCGCAATTGCTAAACGGACTACTTTTAGCCTACAACGCGCGCTCCCGTCAGCACTGTACCAAAGGTTTCGAAACAACAGATGAAGGGCGGAAAGGGTGGCCGATAAACGGTTTGGGGCGAATATCACATCTGGTCCACTCCTGTATCGCATGTTTCATGATATGATCCCGATGCACACATGCTTGCCCGTACCTCATGCCATTGCAACCCTATGCAACTCGACTGAAATACCATTCGGCATATCTAGAGGGTGATAATACAGGTTCTATGGCAATGTCCAGTGTGCGTATGTACCGAAAACCAGCGGAGAACAAAATAGATATGTGTACAAAAAAAGTCCATGTGGGTAAGGAGCGGGCACGATGAGGTTCACAGTCTCGGCGTGTGGGAGCGCTCAGGCGCATACTTGGCCTGAAACATCATAACATCAGTTTCACTGCCAACGCAACAGCGGCGACACTCACCATCTCATTTTCCTTCTTCGCGAAGCCACACTTTTGGTAAAAGGCTGTACGAAACACCCCAAAAGGAAAAGATGCATTAGGGACGCTCATTCCCCGCGCCAACGACGACGACGACGACGTACGTATGTTGGCATCGCTGCAATTCAAGATGGTCTTGTAGCAACCACTGTTCTCGCTAATATACGTGAGAGCCTCGATGATCCGTTGACCGAGCTTCTTGCCCTGTTGGTTCTTGTCGACAGCGATGTCCTCAATGTGGCCGACACAGCCGAGACCACGGAGGAACTTGCGCTCGATGAACACACAGCCGACGCCAACGATGCGGTCGCTGGCATTGTCGACGATGACGAGGGTGTAGTATGTATTGGGCAGAGCGCGCATGGCGTGGAATTGGTTCACCCAAGCCGCCTCACCTGGATCGCTAACGACGGAGAGCACGGAGAGGACGTCGAGGTGACCGCGCTTGTAGTCTGTTGACGCAAGCGGGCGAATCTGCGAGAGACGCATGCGGTCAGATGCAGTAGACACGCGGTGAACGACCGTACGGTCAACCCAGGGGCCAGCTGTTTTGAAACTTCAGGCGAAATCAGCTCTTGGGGGAACAAAAGGTCTAGGGGATGCTGGGACATAGTTGTAGACGACATGATTAGATTTGTGAAGATGGAGGAGAGAAAGGAGAGTGAGTGTGCGAGTGTGGCAAAGGACATGAACTGCTTATTCGTGTCGGGACAGTTGAACTACACTGCACATAACACAGCCACTAGGCAGTGCTCAACTTGAACTTGGACAGGATCTCCTCCCCGAGAGGTTTCCCAATACCCTTCTTGCGCCTCCAGAGCGAAAGCGTCTCTCCCTGACGCACCAGGCTCAGTGGCACACCCTCTCCCTGCTCACGCACCGCTTTCAGGATCGACTTGAGCAAATTCTTCAGCTTTCCCAGAGACTCCTCCATCATCTTTGCGTACGGCTTCATCTCCTCGCTCGTGAGCGAAATCTTCTCGACGGGCTCAAAGTTTCCTCCGCTGTGCTTGGCCATGTAGAGCCATGCCGTCTGCGATAGATACAGTTGGGGATAGATATCTCTCCAGTTTGGCTCCCGGTACACCGACCTCGTCTTTACTTCGATCAAGTCGGACTGGGGAACGAGTGGGCGCGACGGAGTAAGTTTAATGTTGAGATTGGCAGGGGAACCCAACCCGTCCGGCTTGGTTGGCTTCTTCGCTTTGTCCCCAATGCTCAGCGATGAGAACGACGCGAGAAAATCGTCATCATCCATCTTCGGCTCGATACACGCATCCGCCGTGAAACCGAGCAGAATATTCAAACTCCCAAATTTCTGCACAATGTGCCATCAAACGTCTCCAAGAGGTCAACGTACAACTCACGTAGGTGATGATGCGGTGATGGTCCAGCATCTTTTCGCACCCCGTTGGGACCCTCGTAGCCGCTTTGAGATATTCGTTGCCATAACCCGTGTTCTGGCCGGCGAGTGCAGCGCTCTCCTCCTGCCGCGTAAAAAAGCACGTCTTCCCCACCAAATCGACATCGATCCGAAAGTTGTCGTCTTTGCCCACATTGTCAATGTAGCGCAACAACTTTCGGAGTCCATTACGATCGGTGACGAGATCGAGCTCATGGTACGCAAAGTCATCGTGCAGGGCATCAATCGCAGCAAAGAGGGGCAACATGGGGGAGTGGTTACCCATCTTTGATGCGTCATGATGGATGAACTGGACACCCGAGTCGAGTGGCACTTGTCTCACCGGCCGACGTTCGTTTGCCCAGATCCAGGGCGACCCTTTGGGGAGGAAGGAAGGAAATATGTATGTAAAAGGGGTGTGGCGGCTACCCGTACGAGCTGGGCCTACCTGGGACGGCGATAGTAGGGACTGGTGCGTCAATCCAGGAGTAAGACGCCACGGGTTTGACGTGACGCAGTCGGACGAGCTCTGAGGGATGCCCTGCATCGACGGATAACCGCGCCACACGTTCCTCAAGGTCCTTTAACACAAAGGATGCGTCTGCACCACTTGTTCGGCGAGGGCGATAATCCGTAAACCTTCCCCTTCCCCTTCGTGGGTGCCATCCTTCGTTCCTTGAGTACGCTGCCATGATAGGTGAGGGCGTCGTTCGCAAGGGTCTTGTAGCCCACAGCCAGGGCCCCCTTTAAATACGCTGAAGATCAATATTGTGGCATAAAGGTACCGGTGAGAGCGGCGATAGAGGAGCCTGTGCCGTCGACACATGGTGATTCGGAGTGGCTTCCTTGGTCATACAGAACGAGGAGATGCTACTCTCCCTGCTCGCATTCATACCTTATAAAGATAAACATCCTCTGGCGATCCACCTCGCCAGCGAGCAGGCATCCAAGAGCCCATACATGACAAAGAACGAACGAATCAAACGGAGAAGAGAAAGAAACCTCCTCCGCCGTCGGTAGCATCCCCCGGAACGTGCCAATCTCGCTTCACCCGACTCCCTTTATCTAAGCTTACTACCCGCGCTTCGTTTGACGCCATCGCAGTAGTCGCACCGTATGATTTCGTCGACCCGGTGTGACGGCGGGAATTGACACTGGAGTTCATTGCAGCTCGCGATGTGGTGCGTTGTACTGTCGATGGCACGCGACCCCATCCGAGTGAGGCATACCCTTCAGCATGTCTTGACCGTGTGGCGACGTACGAGACCTGGATCCCTGCTGGGACAGCCGATTTTGCGAGCGTGGAAGCGGGACCACTCGGTGTGCGGCCTTTTGCTGGGGAAGAGCCTCGCACCGGCTTGGCACGGCCGTCCACGAGCTTTTGTCGTTTGGCCGTGGTCTGGGACATCCGATCTCACTCCGGGTGTAACAGCCCCTGGTAGATTATGCGCTTTCCCAGGAATATAGCCAGGCTTGTTGGCGTTGGTAGTGGTAGGTTCCAGACCACGACTACAGGCTAGAGGACCAGTGCATCAACACATGGCCTTATCCGGACTTGGATCCCTTACAGTGCTCCACCTGCAAATCCAGACATGGTCATATATTCTTCAATTTCTTAGCCTGCTTCTTCACCTTTCCTCTTTCTCATATGTGACACACCACCGCCCCAGCTAGGTCAGCCCAAGCGGACAGTCGAGATGTCCCTGCTCGCCTCCATTCTCTTCGCCCCATCCTTCTATTCCTCGACTGGTCCAAGTTGCATGTCGAGTTCTTGGCACGGTTCATACTTGTATAACCTCATGCAAGGCTGCTCAACTGGCCACGATCGCGCGCGTCACGTTTCGAATACATCACTTCCTTTTCGGGAAAGATTGGTCAGCGAGTCGTCTCCACTCGGGGTCCTCCGACGGGCGCAATCGTTGGATTTACAGCTTGCGTGTAAATATTCTCGAATAACACGTATCTGGTGATATGACAGCGGTCGAAGCTTGCCTCCCTTCAAACTTGCGTTTGCCGAGGCGAAAATGGGTTTGGAGTGCTGGCGTTCAGCTTTTCATATAATGTGAGCCTCTTCGAGTTCGGCCAAACAGCCCCTTCTTCATAATACACGCAGTTTCCTCGTTCTTGAAATGAATATTCAGGCTGTCCGCACAGCGGGCATGGGCGGGTCTGCACTAACTTATGCTCCACGACCCTTGATCGGCGTCATGGATCCAGTCGTCTCCGTCGCCGCTCATACTACACTCGGCAAGCATGATGACTTACGTGTCCGCTTCCCTTCAAACATGCATCTGCCTCCCTTCAAACCTGCATCCGTAGAAGCGCGAATGGATCCAGAGTGCGAGCATCTAGCTCTCCATATAACGTAGCCCTCTTCGAGTTCGACTGAACGGCCCTCTCATAAAGCAAGGATCTGTCTCGTTTTCGACCAGAATATCAATTTATCGATCCTATGGCGCAAGTAGACATCCAATCTAATCCAGATTGTGCTGCAAACAGCACTGGAAGGTCAGAATCATTGATTGGAATTGGCCCAGAATGTCAATTTTCATGATACTGCCATATTCAGGACTGGCGCCTTCTCGAACATGCTCGAGAAGTTCTCCCGTGTGCAACTAGCATTTTTGAATAGGTCTTCTAGACATCCCCAGTATTTTCCACTTGACCCTGGGTTCTGGGGCGATATGCTCCCGAACGAGAAAGAGAAAGAGATCGAGCTGGACGCATATGTTGATCAACAAATTGAGAAGTACAAGAATTCTGTCGACATAATTGCTTTCTTCGTAAGCATTTCTATTGGTCAAATACCTGGTTTTACGGACCATACCAAAGGCGGGCCTGTTTTCCGGTGTTATAGCCACTTTTCTTAGGGCAATGCAGCCTTTGGTTCCTAATTCCGCCAACACTACGAATGAGCTTCTGGCAATCCTGATCAAAAAGATGGACAAATCCACGGTCATCAACCAACTTCCGGTTACTCCTGCACCAAGTGACATGGTTGCCAGTGGTATTGTGCTTTGTTACGTGAGCTTCTTGTTTTGCGTATTCGCTGCCCTTGGAGCCGTGCTCGGAAAGCAGTGGATATACTATCTTAACGCTGGCACACTGGACATGCCAAACCCCTACGAACGCAGACATATGAAACGGTGGACTGTACAGGCCCTCGAAAAGTACCGGTTCGACCTCATCATCGAACTCTTTCTGGGACTCTTGCAACTCGCGCTCCTACAGTTTGCTATTGTTCTATGTATCGTTTTATGGGGGCGTAACCAGCTTCTCGGGCAGACCCTTGTTGGTCTTGTCGCAACAGGCGCATCCATTTATGCCTCTTTTACAGCATCATCCCTCTTCCCTTCCTGTCCATTCTACACATCTCTTTTTCTCGTCACTTACCTGTGCTTTCGTGCTGCCTATTCCTTTTTCTTTTCACTGGTTCCTTTTTTATTTTTCTACTGCACGAAGCTTGTTGGGTAGTGTAGAGGGTAGGTGACTACACGACGAGGTAGCGGGCAAGAATGACTGGTATCGAGACAGGGAAGAGGGGAGGCAGGGTACGTGAGATTGTACAGGTCTACTTCGTGTGTTGCAATGGGAGATGAAAGGAGTGTGATGGAAGGCAGAAGCAGTACTAGTTATCAGTTTCTGGTCGGTCAAGGTTACTAAAACGTGGGTCGGGTCACCTGAAACGGTTAAAAAGGAGTTAAGGACCAGGCCGCATACGCAGGCCGTCTGCACGGCAGGCATGGGTGGGTCCATGCTGAGTTACGTTCCAAGACCCTTGATCGGCATCATGCATCATGGGTCCAGCCATCTCTGCCAGTTGCCGCTCAAACCTACCCTCACCCAGCATAATGACTTACATATCCACAAAGTGTCTGCTGATATGAAAGTGGTCAGGGTTTGCCTCTCTTCAAACATGCATCTGCCTAGTGTTGCCGCAGAGGTGAAGTAACTTCTGTGAACTCACTTCAATTCGCATGAGTGGCACTTTCACACACTTCATTGCAAGTTGCAACCGACTGGGAAGGAGGTGACCTCACTCACTTCGGGAGGTGAGATGAAGTATACTTACTGGATGAGCTCACGGATATGGGTACTGTTGACGAACTTTACCAGTTGCTTGCTAACGAGGCCGAGAATGAATAGAATCGATAGACTATCTAGTAGCTACAGCTACTACGTTTGACTAATTAATATTCACATTTGATTGGATGGAATCCCGGCCAACTTCTTCCCAACTTCGTGAGGTAGAAGAGGCGACTTTCACGCGACTTCATTCAATTGAAATGACACGAGTTGCGCCATGAAACACACTCCACCTCGCTTCAATTCACTTCGCGGCAACACTACATCTGCCTCCCTTCAAACTTGCATCCGTAGAAGCGCGAATGGATCCAGAGTGCGAGCATCTAGCTCTCCATATAATGTAGCCCTCTTCGAGTTCAACCGAACAGCCTCTCTGCAAAGCAACGGACCTATCTTGTTTTCGACAGGAACATCAATTTATCGATCCTATGGCACAACCAGTTGTCCAATCCGATCCAGAGCGTGCTGCAAATGGCACTGGAAGGTCAGAGTCATTGATTGACCCAGGATATCGATTCTTATGATATGTACTGCCATATTCAGGACTGGCGCCTTCTCGAACATACTCGAGAAGTTGTCCCACATCCGAGTAGCATTGTCGAACAAGTCTTCTAGACATCATCCCGAGTATTTTCCACTCGACCCACTGTTCTGGGGCGATATGCTCCCGAAAGGGAAGGAGAAAGAGATCGAGATTGACGCATATGTTAATCAACAAATTGAGAAGTACAAGAATTCCGTGGACATTATTGTTTTCTTCGTAAGCATTTCTATCGGTCAAACACGTCTGTTTTATGGACCATGCCAAAGGCGGGCCTGTTTTCGGGCGTTATAGCCGCCTTCCTTATAGCAATGCAGCCATTGGTTCCTAGTCCCACCACCACTACGAATGAGCTTCTGGCAATCCTGATCAAAACGGTGGACAACTCAACGGTCATCGACCAACTTCCGGTTACTCCTGCACCCAGTGATATGGTTGCCAGCGGTATTGTGCTCTGTTACGTGAGCTTCTTGTTTTGCATATTCGCTGCCCTTGGAGCCGTGCTCGGGAAGCAGTGGATATACTATCTTAACGCTGGCACACTGGACGTGCCAACCCCATACGAACGCAGACATATGAAACGATGGACTGTACAGGCCCTTGAAAAGTACCGATTCGACCTCATCATCGAACTCTTTCTGGGACTCTTGCAACTCGCGCTCCTACAGTTTGCTATTGTTCTATGTATCGTTTTATGGGAGCGTAACCAGCTTCTCGGGCAGACCCTTGTTGGTCTCGTTGCAACAGGCGCATCCATTTATGCTTCTTTTACAGCATCATCCCTCCTCCCTTCCTGTCCATTCTATACATCTCTTTTTGTCGTCATTTACCTGTGTTTTCGTGCTCTCTACTCCTTTTTCTTTTCATTGGTTCCTTTTTTATTCTTCTACTGCACGAGGTTTGTTAGGGAGTATAGGGGGTAGGTGACTACATGAGGTAGTGGGCAAGAATGATTGGTATCGAGACAGCGGGAAGAGGGGAGGCAGTTGCAAGGAGTGCAGCAGAAGGAATAAGTAGCACTAGTTATCAGTTTTTTGTCTGTCGAGGTTGCTAAACGTGGGGTGGGTGTCCGAGTGGCATTCGGGAGTGCCAGGAGGGTCACGTTGGAATATGCATCAGCGTGATTCAACTCAAACTACCGAGGGGAGGTTTCACCGCAGATATGACGTTGACAAGTAGTGTCCTAGTTCAGAAGAAAGCATGTTAGTCAGTCGCGTCTTTGTGGGTATTTGAGGGAGAGCGGGTGAAAGGAATCGACAGGTAGGGATGAAAGAGATGAAAGAGAAACATACAAGACGAAATAGAGTACCCCCTCCCTCACAAATAGATTCATGTACCGATTGACCTTCCACTGACCCGTCAACTGGTTCATCTCAGCCGCTTGTCTGATGGTTGGGATGATGGCGAGGATCAACAACACAGCACCGAGAACAAATCGGGGAATTGCTTTGTATGTGTATGAGGGTCCCATTACATGAAAGTTACAATATGTCGAAACGACGGTTTTCTCTATCGTCACTGGAGAAAGGAACAGATATGTAGCGCCGTTTGAGTGGGATTGCGTTCAAGAGTCCAGTTTTGCTCGCAACATACCTGACACTGTCTCGTTGGGAGTATCATAGATACCGTCCTAGACACCACTGACAATTATTTGCACCAAATAAATGGAAAGAATGATGAGGATTCTTTTCGATTGATTCCACATCGCATAGACACGCAGAACCATCAGCACTATGATTGAAGTTAACAGAGAGAAAAATGGGTTAGGGAGCATGCTCACAATCAGTGGCAGCAAGAAATAGGACATATCCCCATAAATAAATCGTGTACAGTGCCGTACCTTCAAAACAGTCTCCATACTTCATCAAGGGTCAATCGAGGAACGGAAGGCTTGCACCTGTTCGAATGTTAATGTTACGGTCACATTTGCACACCTGAAGTGCCTACGTCTGTCAAAATACGAACATTAGTCACGGGTTTCAAGCATGGCTGGCAGAAACTGACCACAATAGGCCCAGGCAGTGAGTCAGTACTGACTGCGAATTCAATGTTTGGTCAGTCTGACTAATCAGGACGTGCGGTCAATGCTCTCAAACTGACCAATGGCACCTGCGCTGGAGATGATTGTAAAGTCAGCTGTATCACATATGCGCCGAGGAAACATAGACTTACAGAACCCGGAGAAGACCGACATAACGAGCCTATCAGAATGATCAGTCTGAAACACATGCAACGAGCATCCCATGGGGCATTTACAACGACAAACAATGTAGATACCCAGGTCCATTGTCTGGACTGTGATGTTGTCAGGGGTGTGCAACCTGACCAAGGATCATCTCATTCTCGCCCAAATGTAGTCTATCTTTGCATACAATTAACCATAAAGCGAGCAACTGAATAATAAGCCGAAATACCTCTCTCGCAAAAGTGAGGGCTGCCGCAACAGGGTTGCAATTGTCCGTTTGAAATGAGAACGTACCATATACGTAAATTTAAATACCACTCACCGTAATCATAAGTGACGATGGAGATCAACATCACTGTGTTGCTTTAGGGGATCGATCTTCAAGCAGAAATGTGGATGAACATACTGGATACATAGTCATTGTCCTGGTCAAAGGTTAAAACGGGCACCAGGTCAGAGGACATTTTGTGTAAACGAGAAGGAATAGCAGCGAACAATTGAATGGGGGTAGAGGAGCTTGGTAGAGACCTAGTAGTTAAGTGTGCTGCCCGGTGTTTCAACTAGTCCCCCATGGCATGATTGATGAGTGACGGCTTATCGTGAAATGTCAGGTATTGCGTGATGGAGGCAGCCGGCGCTGTACAACACATGATAAGAGTCTTTATTCCAAGCTAGTACATCTGTATTATCTGTGCAAAGGGCCCTAAAAGGTGCATCAGCATCAGGACAGCTATCACCGTGGTGACTGCCACATCTTCTTCGCGACAGATATGATACGGGAGGAAGGTGTATCTCCACCAAGCTGAAACAGAGACTTCGGATCATGGCGCTTTCCTCGTGCCCGCATCTGAAGGGAGGTACTCACCAGATTGTGCCGTTAGCATCGCAAGCCAAACGAGCTGACATTGACCAGTTACCTGAGTAGGGCAGGGCAGTCACTTCCGCAAATGACACCTGTTAACGTTTTGTGTTATCGTTATCGTTGGTTTTCATGCAACCTTGCCTAGAGTTCCGCCATTCTTCTTTTGGAGGCTGAGCCCACACCGGTATTCCATCCCAAGACTATCTATACGCATAGTGGGCAAAAGAGTACCATTGGGAATAGGTACTGTTTGTGCTGCGGTGGAGCGAAAGATAATGACAAGAGCCAAGCCCGGAACTGGGCGAACCGGGAGGAGTCTCGGAGGACGTGGGAGACTAGCAAGAGCACAACGACAACAACGTAAGCGTTCTCAGAACAAAACAAAGACAACAATGATGAATCGATGACACACGAGTTTGTTGCGACAAGTGACGATGGCAGTATGCACCTTCCCTGGCTATCCCGTATTTGGCTTGCTCATGTGCTCCTCCCTAAACGAGTAAGTCGTGTGAATAACTTATCCAACACTGTTCGCCCAAGATGCCTTATATGTCTTTATCAACTTGCATAGTCCACCGGGTGATCCGAACTTGGCACCCGCGCACTCCAGCAATAGCCTGGAACGCCAACCGTCAAACTCACCCATTCAAGATGACAATGAGGCCTGCCACGTACAGATGTAGATACCTCAGAAGATAGGCCGTCACATCTTCCCGCCTCCAAACCCACCGATCCGTGCCGTAAGTGCATCGTCTGCATGGAAGAACACTACTGGGTCATATAGGTCGGCGTAGGATACCTGGATCAGGACGTAATGGACCCACAGCGCAATGCGTTGCTCGTCATGAGATGCTCGAATCGACCCGACCGTTCATTTCTGTCCTCCGAGAACGACCGAACAGGCAAGCGGGTATCCCTCACGTAGAACAGCCCAAACGCACGCCAAGGTCTCTTACTCTTGTCACACCCTATCGGTCTACCCGAAAACGTGATGCCCATCCTTGCTGGATTGATCCGCGCAGGCCACAATAACTCTGGTTCGCCAACTGGGGTAGGCTCTTCTGCGCTACTGGGCACGCATAACACTCACATTTCCCTCGAGCACATTCGCAAGTGTGACCAGTCGTCCCCGATGGGCGTGCATCTGGACTGAGTGCAAGGACGCACATCCCCGTCAAATTCCCCCACCAGCCCAGTCTCTCATCGATCATCCACGAGATGCGCTGATTCGGGTGATTCAGTCCAACAGATACCATGTTCAATCAAAAGATGTATGTAGATCTAGTTCTGTTCAGTTCATGTAAGTAATCGAGTGCATCGTGCGGGCATCGATGTCCTAATGTAAACGATATACAGAAGTTGTGCTCATATGCACATCTCGGTGCACGTCACCACCTCCACGCACTCGAACGATGATACTCTGCGTGCGCCATCCTCGACTGGAACTACCTCCGACTCACTAGTGCTATTCTCCACTACAGGATCCTCTGGCCTGGCGTCTGCAAATACTATCGCAGATAAAGAAGGCTGGTCACCCTGAGACACTGGTTGGGAGGTCATTCCAAATCCAGTATCCATCCCTTGCCACCGCCTCCGACATTCACGATCATACAATGCCCGTGTGCCAATGATGAAATGAGGCATGGTGACATACATAAGCGTCGGGCTAAGCTTGAGCAGGACATCCGTAAACCAGTAGTGGGGGAGTTGGACCTCGAACATAACGACGAGAAACAGCATCCTAGAAAGTATTAGTTAGTCATATCCATGTCTTCGTGCGTATTCGAGGGAGAGTAGGTGGGTGAAAAGAATCGATGGGTGGCAATGGCAGAAATGAGATGGAAACCTACAAGATGAAATAGAGTACTCCTTCCCTTACAAACAGAATCATGTACTGATTGACTTTCCACCGACCCGTTAATTGGTTCATCTCAGCCGCTTGTCTGAGAGTTGAGATGATGGCAAGGATCAACAACGTAGTGCCGAGAACAAACCGGGGAATTGTTCTATATATGTATGAGGGTCCTATCGTGTAAAATTTACAATATGTTGAAATGACAGTTTTCTCTATCACGACTAGGGAAAGGAAAAGAAAGGTAAAGTCATTTGAATGAAATTGCGCGCAGGAGTCCAGTTTTGTTCACAGCGTACCTGACATGGTCTCATTAGGGACTTCATAGATACCATCCCAGACACTGGTGACAATTATTCGTGCCGAATAAAGGAAGAGGAGAATGATGAGGATTCTTTTCGATTGATTCCACATTGCATAAACACGCAAGACCATCAATACTATGATTGAAGTCAGCAAAGAGAAAACTAGGTTCATAGAGAGCATGGCTCACAATCGGCAGCAGCGAAAAACACTATATATCCCCATAAATAAATTATTCGGAGTGCCGTACCTTCAGAACACCATCCATATTTTATCGAGGGTCCCCAGTCAATGGAGAAGCAGGAGGCTTACACCTGTCTGAATATTAGCATTATGATCATACTTGCACACCTAGTACCTACGTCTGTCAAGATATGAACATTAGTCACAGATTACGAGCAGGGCTGGCAGAAACTGACCACAATGGGCCCAGGCAGTAGGTCAGTTCCAGCTGGGAATCCACTTTTGGTCAGTCTGATCCATCAGGATGTGTGGTCAATGTTCTCAAACCGACCGATGGTGCCTGCACTTGAGATGAATTTAAAGTCAGTTGTATCAGATGTATGGGGGAAACCGTAGACTCACACAACCCAGAGAAGACCGACATAACGAGTCTATCAGAATGATCAGTCCAAAAAATGCATGTCAGAGTATCCAAGGGGGCCATTACAATGACAAACAGTGTAGATACCCAGGTCCATTGTCTGGACTGTGATGTTGTCAGGAAATGTGCAACTCGGCTGATGATTGTCTCATTCTTACCCAAATGTACTCCACCTTTGCATATAGTCAGCAATAAAGCAAGCAAACAATGAATGGTAAATTGAAATACCTCTCTCACGAATGTGAGGGCTGTCACAACAGGATTGAAATTGTTCATTCAAAATGAGAAGGGACCATGCAGAGGTTACTCACTGTAGTCATATACAACAATGGAAATCGCCGTAACTGTGCTGCCTGATATGATCAATCACCGAACAGAAATGTGAATGACATACTGGATGCATAGTCATTAGCCTGGTTAGAGGTTAAAATGGGCACTGAGTCGGAGGACATTTCACGTAATCAAGAAAGACTAGCAGTGAACAATTAAATGAGCATGAACCTGGGAGAGTTTTAGTCGAGGATGGGAGTGACCTGGTAATTAAGTATGCTGCTTGGAGTATCGACTATTCCTCCAATGGTGTGGTAGATGAGTGAGTAACAGCATATCATGAAACCTGAAGCAGTGCATGATGGAGACAACCGGCGCTGTACAATACTTGACAAGGGCCTTTATTCCAGGTTACCACGTTGTCGATATCAACTGTGCAAAGTAAGAGCCCTGAAAGATGAATCAGGGCATTCATCAGCACAGTGGATGCCACATCTTTACCTTTCCGTCGAAGATGATACAGGAAGAGGGCTTATTTCTGCTAACCTGAAACCGAGATCTCGGATATCAGCTTCTTCTTCGTGCCTGCGTCTGGAAACAGAGACTCACTGGATTGCATCGTCGGCATCTCGAGCCAAACTGGCTGACATCAATACCCAGTTATCTGAGTAGGGCGAGGCAGTCATCCACGGACGTCTGTTGACATTTTGTGATATCGTTATCATTAAGTTTGTTTCTGTTTTTTTTGTGCAATCTTACCTAGGGTTCTGTCACTCTTCTCGCAGTAACCTTATATGACCAGGACACCACTACCCTGTCTGCCTGATCCGACCATGTGATGTGTGTATGCGCAGTACTCGCCAACCTAGACCCAGAAAGTAAACAAACAATAGTTGAGCAAATTGAGTAGGCCATGGCCAGTACTGGATTGGTACGTACGTCCGTAAAGGGTGACAAGAGCTGGAGGCTGAACACGAAGGTTGGCGGGTCTCTTGATCGAATCGATGGTTTCCCTTGCTTTGTTTTTTTATTCAATTTCAACTCGAGCATGGAGGATTACGAATAACTGTGCACCTGGTTTGTTTTCCATCCCAAGACTCGTGCGCGCAGTCGGTCCAGTGTACGTTGAGGTGAGATTTCATGGGTTGACGACGACAGCTGTCACTTGGAGTCAAAGGTTCCAAGTTGGGGGATGCGTTGATACCGTTTGTACTTGTGGAACCGGTGAGTCAAGCATAGATCACCAAATGTACCTGTTTGTGCCGGAGAGGAGCGAGTTGATGATAACAGCCCCATCAGCACCGCCGATGCCGCATCACGTGAGATTCTAACCCGTATGGGTTGTGATCAGACGTAAGACCACAGGTGAAACTCCTGGGGACATGGGAGACCAACAAGAGCGTAACAGCAGCAACGTAGAGTATCGCGGCAGGCTTGATCCGACAGCTCACAGCCAAAGGGGAAAAAAAAACATGTGATGGCAGTACGCGCACTTGCCGGACATCTATTTACTCGCTCATGGGCTGTTTTGAATGTTGAAACGTTGATGAGTGAGTCATGTAGGTCAGTGTCCACACGCTCGCCCGAAAACGTCCCGTCTCGCATAAACCAATGCCGGATCCGATTGACCAGGCTACCACTATAAGCGTAAAAGGACGACTAAATTCAAGCTCGAGCTCTCACCTAATCGCTATGATTTTATGTATCCTATTAGGGATGTAATGCGTTTCACGACGTAAAATGTGGTTGAGATGTGGGGTCGTATAGCTGGCTTGATTTCCTCCCAGACTAGTCACCTAGCTACGGAATCCAATGTCCTTTACGTCGCAGAGTGGTCCCATCGTTGTTCCCACAGCCCGACTTCGAAACTCCGATACACTCGATCATAAGTGTAGTAGTTTGCCGAATGTGCGCACTGATCATCTGCAGCATCTGAATGATCATCGTGCCCCGTGGCATACCCCCGTGGTGAGGAATCAGTATATGCCGCTGAAGTGGAACGAACGCTTTCGACTGTACCAGGAAAGGAGTGAGTGAAGAAGTGACTCTATCAACCTGACGAACCTGAGGGTGCACCCGGTGATCCGCCGGGACGTCACTTTCCAGTCTTCCGGGCAGCGGTCACGAGGAAAGGCAAAGGGTATCGCTGTGTCGCACGAACCCTGCTGGGCTATCCCAGCACGCGTGTAGGGGCAGCTGCTCAAATGCCAGAGGATGCATCTGTAAGGTAACGTAGTTTGAGTGGGTCCGTGGACGTACATTCCACACCTATCCGATGGAGAACGTTGGTTCTGAAATTTGAGCGGGGCCCGTCACTGCGTTTCGTGCACAGCATGGCGTGAACTTGTCTAATCTGGACTCTACACCCCATTATGAATCGAGTCTTGCAGCCAGTGAATGCTTACAAGGGTAGGACTATCCTAGGAAAGTGGACGAGTGCTCTCCTCAGTCACCGGTTGCCTGCTCACCGCATCAAGGCCAGGTAACCACTGGGATCCAAGCAAGGATAAGCACCAATGCTACAAGGGACCATGAACAATTCACATTGAGAACAAGGGAAGATGTTCATAGGACGACTTGACCACGCACCACGATTAGATCAAAACGCCTTACTCCTCGACAATTCAACACTGACTATTTATGCCTTTCAATATGTCGACAAGTGCTGATGCGTAGCGGCTCTGAGAAATGATTGAGCAAATGTTAACATTTCAGCAAGACGAAAATGTAATACTCTACACTGGTCGTTTTGAGTAGGTATGCGCGGTCGCCTTCCACGGGAGGCACCTTTTGGGTGGAGGGAGGTAGAATTCGACGATGGCAAATCGAAGATAGGCAATGTGTCGAAGGAGTGGGTAGCGTGTGCGACTTGTCAGGGTGCAAGTGCTTGGGACGCAGAGCTGCGTGAAGAGGTCATTCATGGGAGGGGGCACAGACCTTGTGTGATGCGACACTTGTAGCACCGTCACCACGGCCCGCGACGAGAAGATTAGATCGTTCGATGTGTCTCCACTTCAACTTGCGGAATCATCCGGTTTCAAAGAAAAGATTCCCTCCATTGCTCTCGTTGCCGATGGAAAATTTCTCGCTGCATTCATGCTATATTTGTTCTTCCTGGATACATCAACTCTATCTCAGGTCGGTTCTCGAAGGTAATGTAACACAATCGATTGCTGTCTCTCCAGACCGCAGCTTTGTTGCGGTTGTGCCTGATAGGATTCTTCCCGACTCTTATGGTCTTTTCCATG
>JBBPKT010000158.1:0-33970 GCA_038089395.1 Pulveroboletus frians
GCTGAGTAAAATCACAGACATAGGATGCCAGACCCTGAACGCTAACCGTATATCGGAATTTGGCATGGTGCGCCCTATACGTATCTCCGATGAGTGGCGACCAAAGACAATAGCGATAGCTCACCTTGGCCGACTAGTGGCCTGATTGTGGTTGCCATTCCGAGTGGCAGACACCCCGGAAGGGAACGTTTGATCAGCCAACATTGTACGATTTGGCGCGCTAACGGGTGCCCCCGCTCCGACTAAGAGCCACGGGCTTCCATTGGGATTCTGACTGACATAGTCAGGGACTCATATCCCTGTTTCTAGTTGCATGCTGACCACTATGTGACCCTCAAAATGTACGTGCAAATGGCATGAATCGCTCCACCACTTACCGCCTAACTCCGGTCCAACGTTGCAGCCAATGGCGTGGCCATTGCGCTTTTGGTCAGTCCCAGGACACGGATTCGGTGCACGGTTTCACAGATCAAATGGGGCTTGGAGGCCTTCCAAACGAATTCGACGAGGACCGCTTTCGGGGGGATCCATTCAGACTGCTGAGTTGTTTCACATTAACACTCGAGACAGATCAAACAAAGATCATAGGTCTAGTGTGTTCAAGTCGCGTATCAAAGGAATAATAATGACACGGCCCGCTGGAACAATTCAACCACCTCACTAACCTCCCCCCCTCTGCTTCTCACCGGTACATGTGGTCTGCTGTCATAAAAATCAGTGACTTGTGTCTGCGCAATCGTGTGAATGACACACAATAAAGATTAGCTGCGATCTCCGCTTCAGCCCTGTCGCCGTTTGCTAACAATTTTTCCTTGTTATACAAAAGCTCCTCGCGGGTTTCCGTTGAAAATTCCTGATTTTGCGCTTTAAAAAATGAATTAGCTGGGCATAAAACATAATTCAAAAGTACCCACTTTCGACAATGGCGTCAACCGGACAAGCCTCTTGGCAAAAACCGCAATAGATGCACTTTGTCATATCAATATCTAATTATGATAATTATAAGCTGGCGGTCAGTGTGAATCCGCAGTGGCTTTACCGTATTTAGTTGTCCGCCGCGACCCATCCTGCCGCGCCTCGCTTTCGATTGTAATGGCTTGAGCAGGGCAGATCGCTTCACAGAGCTTACAAGCTAGCATAGAACGTGATGAGAGCGCATTGAGCATTCGAAGTGACATACCGATGCAGCGCTCCTCGCCGCTCGGGTACCTCCGTAGGGCGTGTTCACCGCGGAAGCGGGGAGACAACGGACCCTTTTCATACGGGTACATGATGGTATAAGGAGGCCTGAAAAAGTTCTCCACGACAATCCACATTCCTGTGAAGGCTTAATGACGCAACTTGTGCGCCTCACCACCCGCGGACTTACCTCGGAGGATTTCGGTGAAGAAGAAAAGGTGGACTGCCTTGTCGATGGCACTTGGACCATCCCTGTACGAGTCGATGTGCTTGTCCGGTTCATCCTGAGCGGTTAATGTGCCTGTACCGGTAGGGGACCGGACGTTGACCGGACCCTCTAGACTGCCATGTCTATCTAAAGGCTCAGCATGGGAGCAACGGGTGGACGAGATGCTCCGAGAAATAATATATGCAGGACGGAGCGCGGTAGAGCGCTGCAGGGTTAGCAAACGATACGAAAACCCGACAGCAAGGTGTGGGCGGGCAAGGGACATCGTGGACGCCGTACAGAGGCGACAGAAAGCAACAGCTGGCGTGACAAGATGTCACGATATTGTGACACATATTTCCGAGCCAATTATCGCTCTTGCATCTCGTCATCAATTCATCATGTCCACCTCGAAAGCAAAGGCAAAAGCACAACCACTCTCAGACCAGGGTGCGACGAATACTGTATTTTTTCCATCGCATTGTCATAACGGACTAGACAGAGATTCAACAAACATATTCTCGCCTGCAAAGCGACTTGCAAGCGCTGGCTGGCAAGATCGGCGAACTTGAGCAAGAGGCTGAAGAGCACACGTGGGTGCCTCGGTCATTGCACCAAAGTTGCGATCAAGCTTTGAAATAGATTGGTACTGTCGACGCTAGACGAAGCACTGGAGGTAGACCCTGATCGTAAATGTTTTCGGTTGATCGGCGGCGTGCTGGTTGAACGCACCGTCAAGGATATCGTCCCAGCGTTGCAAACAAACCGTGATGGGGTAATCTGGCACTATTCAGTTCGCTTCATCCAATCTAATACATGTTACTCAGATAGAAAAGGTGATCACCACACTTATGGAGCAGATCAAATCGAAAGAGCAAGAGTTTGAGAACTTCAAACGAGACCACAACATACGGGTCATCCATAAAACATGAACTCCCTTCCATACTCCGATTGATGAACGATTTGGTCAGGTGTTGTTCATACGGTAGAGTCTCGCCGCCTGAGATGGACGGAGGAAGACAAATGTCCAATTGTTGTCTATGTAGGGGGCTGTGGTTGGGAATGTGCTGGTTGCAGAGGTGAGTGGAAATCATTCGTGCAAGCAAAGTCGAGTCTCGTTTTGGTAGGTTATATGTTAGTATCAGCCGTATGTCAATTTGAGCAAATTACATCTTAGATACCATCCGGATGATCACGTAGTTAGATGTCTCCGCAGGGCACAACAGCCTACCTCTCGTCAGTTCCGCGAGCTCGAATCTCAATCTCTCCTCCCGTACCAACTGTCCTTCCTCATCCTCTGGCGATCGTATGCGCATCTGTTTGGTTACTGCACTTTTGTCCATGTACTAAGCCTTCGCCTTCGCAGCCACGTACACCTGCAACCAACCTGACGTGGTGGAGAGCCCCTCAGCTGGTCAACGACCTTGGCTAGGAAAGCTCAGATATGGGCGAGTGACTGCAGCTTTGAGTATACAAACGGCCTGCTTGGGCCATACGGCGAAAATATCACCGCAGGAACAGGAAATAACACTGCTAGCGGTGCGATGGATGTTCATGAATGGTCTACGTGAGCCCTCTCCGTCAATAGCTGTCCGCTTGGCTTCTCACATGTCCGTCAGGGACTTTCGATCCTAATAATCCTGCATTCTCCGATTTTACGGCGGTATACTACGAAACTCGGGTATGCTTCCGCTCAGTGCAACGGAATATTTGATGCAACTTTCGGAGAGGCAACCATGTACGTGTGTCTGTACGAGCCTGTTGGCAATGTGGTCGGTGCCCTGTGTTCACTATTCCCTTTAGCGACAATGTCGGAACTCTCTGATTACCTGCCGGTCCGTTCACAATCGTCGACACTTCAGACTGGAATTATCTCGTTTCGTTTCGTTGTTTCGCATTTAGCGGCTAGTCATCAAAGCATGGACTAGGGTATTTTAGCTATCTAAATTCGCGTCTTCTTTGTGTTATTGATTTTGCTGTCGACCTATTTGATATGTTCGCAGGGAGTATTACCTTGACATTTCGGATAGTATGTAGATCTTCCGGGCTAACTCTCCGAGCAAATCCTTATAATCTATCATAGTTTCGCTCTTTTGCACACAATAATATCCGTGTTTCCTAGGACCAACCGCCGTGTAAATAATCTCACACCCGTGGGTGCGGATGGTGTCGAGTATCTGTTCCCATCGTGCTCTGCGCCTTTGGTCCCGCATAGTACATTGCTTGAGCTGCGTGATCCAGAATTAGAAGTGCAATGAACTGTACCACGTGTCATACACTACCCAGAGTACTGCTCTAACTAATGTTCTAAAGCCATGCTCACATGTCAGATGGATAAGCTATAATGAAAACAAATACAGATGAAAAGAGCGCAACGGGTGGAGGTGAATTGGGGTATAATGCATAGTGGGCCAATTCATCCCCACTGCGCTCTCTCGTAGAACCAACCTAAAGTGGGAACTACTACATAGTGAAGACGTTTAATTAGCGCCAAGCCTGTCTCCCCCTCAAGCTCCAGATCTGAACGTCACATGTCCGTCTTCTAATGTCAGTGTCCAACCAGAACTCGCCGACAGCGGGGGATGTTCGGGTTGTCCTCCATACGAAATGCACACTGCAGACGCTACCGGTCGAACTACTAGCAGAAATCCTCTCCGAGCTTGACCTAGAGTCCCTTATCACGGTCTCTTGTCTCTCGCGTAGGCTCCGCGCCGTTACTGCCGACGCTTCCCTTAACCCGTGGAGACGTCCTATACTGCGCAATCTTCACCGACATGTTCATAACAACTTGCTATCCCACCTTAGCGTTCGTTCAACTGTGCCACGGCAGAATTGGGTAGAAATTCTCACTTTCGCATCCTCGCGGTTTCTGCTGTTTGATAGCACCTTGCCCAATTTGAGGTCGTCCGAATGGGAAGAGTGCTTTCGCACAAGGTTCTTACCTGGATGGGCCAAGTGGAAAAAAGATAATTCGTGGAGAGAAACTTTCATGAAGTTGGTATTCTTTCGATGGTTAATGGTGTTGCCCTCTTATCCCTCTCTAGAATGCTCTATCGCGTATGGCACAGAACTCAATCTTCCTGCACCTCGGATGAATCGTGGACGAAGTAATAATTTTATGAATTCAATTCACGCTTCAATCAGTTTCATACCAAAGTTCCCAGATATATTGTCGTAAACCGGAATGGATCTGTAAATGAGCTCGAGGCTGCTTCCCGAAGCTTCAATCCCCTTGTGATATTTCACGAAATGAAGTTAGTATGCCTTCGGTTTGCAGTACTTGTCTTCGACTTACATCAAGTAGGCTTCAGAGTAACCTTGCTAGCTTGCCAACCCAAATTAGAGTCAGCCAACACCTTTGTCATCCTCCATGACTTAATCCATTTCCAATTTCAGGCAGTCCTTCAATTGGCAGATGTTCGCATTCTTGTTCTAGGCGTTATGGATCGACCCAGAACATGTCTTACAGTGAATCTCAACGCTCGTACATTCTTATATCCACCCGGACTCGGACCCCCTGCTCTCGGTGTTGAAAGCATTGGTCTCATTAGCCATCCGGATGCGTCTGACGCAGGAACATCTGGCATGTTTCTACAGCTTGAATTTAATGTTGAATAACCTTTTACTACAGTCTCGACGTGTTTCAATAGTACCTACCGCCGCCTCTCGTACCCTATGCCTTCGCATACACACAGCCATTACCCAATGTACACCCCTGGCGGGGGTGACCAAAGGTGGCACCCGGATGCCATCCTAGAAGAAGGCATGCAATGGTTTGGTGGGCTAATGTATGCCAAACGTATTTTTTTCGTTGCCTCTCACTGATTTCTTCGGAGGGTCACCGCACAACTGCATCCTCCTGACCAACATGAGTTCACTCCTCATGAATTACATGAGCTCGAGTCGTTCAGCAACATCAATCACACTCACTTTGCGTCATTCACATTTCAAGACTTTTTGGCAATTGCACCTTGGATGAAAGAAAGGATTACAAAGTGTATCTATGGGCAAGGTTTGGGAATCCATTAATTTATTTCCACTGCAATGGTACCTTTTGGTGGAAGTTAAAATCCTAACGATGAAGCTATATTTGCGTGCCTTGATTTCATGGATTCCGCCATCTACGGGGAACGAGGCAACCGGCCAATGTCGTACAGTCTTGTTTGAGCGCGGTCGTCCAACAACACGGAGGGCAAACCTCGAATCCCTTGTACAGTGATCGAGGTGAGACACGGCCTATATTGCTGAGAGGCTGAACACTGCGATATATAAAGCTGTTCTATTGTGCCTTGGCATTCTGATGACCAACTTTTGTTTTCGCTACTGACATTTCTCGGTCCCGTTAGAGGCCTGGTCCTGTGAATGTCTGAATATCGCATCTCGGAACAATGAACATTACATTTCCACAAGGAATTTCATATGCCTGGTCCGATCAGCTGTGGCCCATCCACTCATTTAAACCCACGGTCTCAAGGAAGGGTCCTCTATTTATTTTCTTCATATTTTTTTTGGCCGACGTTGCAGGGCTTCGTCTCTATACCCTTCATCAATTCATTTTGGCGCGTTTGATTATGTCGCTTGTAGGTGTCCTCTTGGGCCTTGGTCTATCTTTTAACACGAAAGCTGGCTAACGTTTTGCCTTCCATGATCAGTGGAGCTGTGCAACTTGTTTTAGGTCTTTTTCGCGCAAAGGTGATCTTACTCGGCATCAGTCAATGCACACTGGTATCAGGTAGGTCGTACTAATACGCGGAAATACCACCGGTCAATATGTCTTATAGACCACATGTCTGCGAAACCTGTGGGAAGGGTTTTGCACAGTTTTCGGGTCTCAAAACACATCGGAATGTCCAGTAGGGAATTTAAATCAGCCACTGCTCCTCGATTTGTGCTAATGAAGAGCTAGCTCCAAGGCGAAGCCTTATACTTGTGGTATTGGCACCTGCACAAAGGCTTTTGGTGATCCATCGTCCCGTACTCGTCACAGAAAAGAGACCCATAGGGGTGAGGGTGCATACAAATGTATCGAGTGTGGAACGAGGTCGGTGTTGTTGAAATACTCTTCTGAAATTCTGAAACCTTCGTTAGAATCAAACGACGGTCTACATTTGTGGCACATTTACGAAAACACGGACTTGATCCCAACTCGATATATCTGAATGCCACTGTTCTACAGAGTAGTGGAAACGAAATCTCCGCACCAGCCCACTTTGGTTCTCCCGCTGTGGAATGCAGAAGTCGCCGTAAGGTAGAGTCTCAAAGCGCGTCACTCTCTTTCCTTGGTGACGGTAGGTGACATTGTTATTTTCTAAGCTATTCGCTAATTATTGGAAAGGTTCTGGACACTATGCTTTGGGCGACAGTGGCAACGCAAGTTGCTTCACGGACAGAGTCGGATGGTTGGATGATGATCCGATTGGGTGTCGACGGGCCAACTGGACCCCCGTAAATGACGCTTTATCCCTAGGTTTAATGCTTGATCAACCTGCGAACGTCGGTCTACCAGGTCCTCCTCACAATCTCAGCCCCTCTCTATCCGGCGAGTTCAATAGTTTATTTTGTTTCGATGCCGTATTCCCCACAACAGTTGACTATCCACTTCTCGTCGTCTCTCCTTCGAACATTCCAGTCTTTGAACCATTCCTGGGATCCGAAAGTGATGGATCCCAGTCGTCTCCTCCGTCGTCAACGAACACAGTTTTACACACCGACTTCAATCACGATGTAGCACTGTTGCCGCTAGCGAGAAACGCATCGCAGAACGTTCCATACAGCATGTGACTCACGCTGGCGTTGGAGGCTCAGTTGCACGACATTCCCCTACATACTCTTAATCCACCCATTCTAATACTTTACCTACTCGTTCTGTCTCGGCAGCTAGTTACCCATTAGAAAGTTACCCAGCCTTTGCTTGAGACTCCATACGCGAGTGCAGTCAACAAGACGCGTCAGTAACAAGAGTAAATAACACCTGCGATTTCTCTGTACCCCACCGTGTCCTCGAATTCGGCGTTTGCTCAGACAGTCCGCTCCTCTCTGTTGTGCATCCGTCCTCTCAGAAGGCAGTTCCAGAGTCGCAGTGTGTTCCGTCGATTCTGCTCGGGATATAACATGTTGGCATTACCCTTGCATCCTACTGCGCTATTTGCTACCCAGCCTCTGCCCGATGATCATGTCCAGCTCAAACCATCCAAAGATATCGATGCTTTCAATAGCCTTCTTCCGCCTCCTATTGAATTCATAGAAGGGTCATCATCTGGCGTTCTCGCAGTTGCTGAAGGGAAGTACGATCCTATCAACGGAACACCAAAAGCCGGCAAGGTGAGTAGTCTAAAAATCGTCTGTGTCATTCAGTGTCGTGAGTGCATGGCAGTCCTCTTTGGATCAACCGAAAACCCCATCCATATCGCCACATACCATTCCGAAGGGTTTTTCGCCCACAACTCGGAACACCAAGCACTCGCTGTATAGTGGTATACTTGATTTCACATGGCCTCCAGGTCACAGTGTTGGCAGTGGTTTCCACAATACTGGAAACACCTGTTTTTTGAATAGCACACTTCAGTGTCTTCTCCATACACCACCTCTACTCCGTGTTTTGCACGCCCACTCCAAAACTGACCCTTGTGAGTGCATTATGGCATTTCGTTTATTCAGACAACCTTTTGATTTCATCGTTATTCAGGTAGAATCAAGAGTGGATTTTGCATGGCATGTAATCTTCGACAGGTAATGATTGACTCGTACCACAAGCCACACGCGTTTACGCCATATCAAGTTACATCCAAATTGCAATGCAAGTTCTGACCATCAATCGTGTTGACGATACTGACTAACGTTGATAGTCATCGCTAAACATATGCGCAAGGGGCAACAAGAAGACTCACATGAATTCCTTCGCTATGCTATAGACGCATTGCAAAAGTCGTGCTTGGCTGGGTATCCTCAGTACGGTTGCTGTAAGATTTCTGGGAGCATTCCTCACCAACCGTTTAGAAAAGTCGACCATAATTTGGCCGAGACAACATGGGTGCACAGAATCTTCGGCGGGCGACTGCGTTCCCGGGTAACATGCCGAGAATGCAATCACCATAGTGACACTTTTGACAGCATGCTGGACATAAGCTTGGACATATATGGCTCGCCAACTTTGAAGGATGCACTCAAGAAGTTCGTCGCCGTAGATTACCTGAGGGGCTCGGACAAATACAAATGCGAGAAGTAAGTAGGCTAGGTTGCAGCAGTGTATTCGCTCACGAGTTTGGTCCAAGGTGCAAAAAAGCTGTCGTGGCTGAAAAGCGTTTCACTGTCCACGATGCCCCTGCTGTGCTAACAATACATTTAAAACGCTTCTCTCCGCTTGGCCGAAAGATTGGCCATCATGTTCACTATGACGAGCGCCTGATGCTCCAACCTGTGATGAGCGAGGGGCAACATGGACCCTCCTACTCATTATACGGTATCATCTCCCATGCTGGGGGTGGGCCAAATTCGGGTCACTACTTTGCTCACGTCAAAGCAGCAAATGGACGATGGTACGAAATGAACGATGACATGGTCTCGCCTCATCACGGAACCCCTGTGGGCATGAAGCACGCATATGTTTTGTTCTATATGCGCGATAAGGGACAGTCCCTAGAGGCTGCTATCAGTCACCCCAGCCAGGCGGCGGGCGCTGCGAAGAGCAGCATCGTCAGCAGTATGAAGAAGCGGAAGAATATCGTTTCCGACGAAGAAGATGTTGGTGTTAAGGCTGATCGCCCCTTCATCGGCCCGCTCTTCCCTTCACCTGATATTAGTAATAAGCAATCTGCCACAACTTCTCCATCCGACCCTCAGGCCGTTAACCTGAAAAAGAAGATTGCTGCTATAACGACCAGACCAAGCACTGCTCTCAAAAGTCTTGCGCAGTATGACGAGGATGACAGCCTTGAAAATTCGTCAGAGTCCATACCACCAGAATCAAGAGTTACGACAAGCCAGGAATCATCTCCTCCACCTCCACCTTCTACAGATTCGCCCCTGTCTCCCTCATCGTCGGATCATACTTCCATTGCTCAAACACCTGCACCATCCTCGGATACCCTTCGTTCCATTGATCCCGACAGTTTCTACGCATCCCTTACAAAGAACGAAAGGAAGCGCAAATCACCATTCGGCGATGCAGATGATTGCCAATCCAACTCCAACCACCACGCGGTATCTCCCCTGCAGACTCCCTCTTCCAAACACACACCACATGGGCAACGTAGGAAGTCTTCCTTCGGTGGTGGCGCTATAAATCCATACTCTCGAGCCCTTGGAAACAACTCACTACGGAATTCTGACTTCCATCATAGACCGAGGCGATATGGCAACAAACGGAAGAGGATAATTATATAGCCATGTATTGATTGGGGTTGATGCGGTGTCATGCACATGTACCTCGAATGCGTATGTAAACTATTAATCGCATGAATTGTGGTGATTGAACGAAGGAATCTATAGTTTTGCCTTGAATTTGGCAGTATTGGGACTGTTGTTCTGTCCATCCCACCAGACTACGGACACAGTGGTGTCATCGCGGTAACGGCGGGCAAAGGGGGAAGGAATGCTCATCAGTTTCCGGAGTGCAAACACATCACCTCCCCCAAACGCGTTCCGAATTAGGTGAACGCTCAGATTGTCATCTCCAAAACTCCATGAGCCCTCAGCATTTTCCCTTATCTTCTCTTTGCCTTCGACGGTAGGCGATCCAGACAAGGTAGGGGCCAGAGTCCGAAGTTGTGCCTTGGAAATTGATCCTCTCAGGCCTTTTAGATGTCCTCCGACAAGAGCAACTACTTCCTCTGAGCTTAGTTTGTCCCATAGACCATCGGTAGCGAGTACCACAAATCGGGGGCCAGGATGTTTCGAGGTATCCAAGGGACTGTTATCGAAAGAAACCTTTCGGTGGGTAACGACCGGAGTTGCGGTGACATACGGTGGTGTTTTCAACGATGCCGGGGGTGGCCGCAACGGTTGGTTGTTACCGACCAGAAATGCTTGACTCAAACTGTATGAAAGTCGTGGAATGGAGCGAAAAAAGCGGCTCACACTCACACCTCCTGAACTTCCCGAGGCCATTTATAGCGGGCATCTCCAAACGCTCTCGTAGGCTCAAGTCCCCCAAGAACTCGTCCAGCACGGATGACGTTTTCAGCTTCATCTCGAGGGTGTTCCGACTGCATTCTATCCAGAGATCAGGGCATGGGAGAAACCAGGTTGTATGACACGCTATACCTTTTCAGCTCCTTCGGATTCCGGCCCGTTTGGTCCTCACTCAATACCTCGACTCTCCAAGAACCTGTGCCATCCGCCGACTCCTCCCAAATGCCCGCCACGGCCCGGCTGTCTCCAGAACACGCGACATACAAGTCCTGCTGGGCAGTGTCAAAGACGGCCATCAGAGCACAGCTACCTAGTGTGTCTGAACGTTATGAATGGAAAAGAACCATGCGCTGACGTACCAGAAACCGCGGGGAGCATCATGGGTAACGCGAGTGGATGCTTGCTCAAGTCAGGGATGATTTTCTTCTTCAGGGACTCCTTGTCGATGTTATTGGCGAGGACCATCAACGGCGCATTGATCAATTCTTCATCAAGCTTAGTGAAAGCACTTTGTATGGCAAGAGAAATGGACTGGGGATTCTGGACCGCGGGTTCAGAGAGCGTGGCGCGAGGGGACCCGTGGATGAGTGACGAGAGTTGTAATACAACAGCATTGATCAACGTATTTGAGAGGAGACGGGAAGTGTGCGGGCCGCCATGACCATCCATCACAGCAAAGAATAACCAGTCTCCAGGCCCCTTTGGGTCAGACGGTTCACGAGCGATGACGGCCTCGGCATGGGCGTCTTCCAGCGGTTCATTCGCTGGTACGGACGCGGTACTGTACTTCCACGTTATCCCTCCCGGACGTGCGAACGCGTCCGACTTTGCATTCGCGTTGAGGCGCTCGTTGACGGTGGAGAGAGAGAGCAAGGGGAAGGTCTTGTCCGTCATGACAGGCGCGCCATCTGGGCCACGTATTTTCACGGGAAGGTCAAATGTCTGTGGCTTGTTGTAGTGGTAATAAAGGTATGACGGGGTACCAATAACGACCGTAGTAGCAGCTAGCGGTCTCCAGAGCCTTTGGAGCATTGGCTGGTCTTCACTTGGCTGGAAAAAGAGAGGAGCCTGTCACGTGCACATCAAGTCATCGATAAGATTCCCACTGCCACGGTGCCACACCCAACTTGTGTTGGTACCACGACCTGCTCTCCGCTTCAGCTTTCCTCCCGTCGTCCACTGTTGTTGTACAGTTTTCCAATCAGATGGCCAGCACGAGATCTCGAGAAGAGGACTCTGTATCCCCAGG
The DNA here is from genome assembly GCA_038089395.1 of Pulveroboletus frians. Classification (NCBI taxonomy): domain Eukaryota; kingdom Fungi; phylum Basidiomycota; class Agaricomycetes; order Boletales; family Boletaceae; genus Pulveroboletus; species Pulveroboletus frians. The sequence continues at coordinate 11,766 of JBBPKT010000158.1, forward strand.
GTCTTCACCCGAACTCGGCGACCCTTGTATCAAAGACCGTGAGGACACGGAGCGTGAATCTCCTTCACAACCGTTGGTGAACGTGAGTCAAGATATGTGTCTGATTCTCACTGGTGCAAAGCCTCAAGTTTGTCCCGCGTTGTCGCCCTCCAAGTGTCTTGCAGACGTCATTTCCTCACAAGCGTATTCACAAGCGCCCACAAGCGGTACCCAAACGGCGCACTCACAGCAGCCCTCGCACGAGCTTTTGATGTCTCTGGGAATCAAAGTGAGAGACTTTGCGTATGAGAACACCCTCCCCGCGATTGTCCCTGTACCACGTGTCCCTCGACAGGTGCAGCCAGCACCTCGAGCACTCAAGCGCTCCCAGCGAGACCGGGATGACAAGGAGGGTACCCTGGATAGCTTGTCCCTGGAACAATCCCCGGAGCGAACGGGATTCAAGAAGCCCAGATCTCTAGAGCGCAAACCCACTGAGCCACTGCAGGAACCAGTGGTTCAGCATACCCGGACGTTGGAGCGATTGATGGTCGAAAGAGTGTTCTCCGTTTTCAAGCCTCCACCGCGAAGAGGTTTGCCGACAACGCCATGCCGACAACTTTCCATTAGCTCGCCAGCATCCCGGTTGACGCCATCGCTCTCACATCTCACCTCACAAGAATCAGAATGTGTTCAAACGCCACCCGGAGTCCCGTTTGTTGTACACGTAAATGATACCAGTATAATTCCTGCTTCGCAGCATAGTCCAGCATCGCAGCCTCCGTGTCTTCATCCCATCCTTCATGCCAAGTTTACGCCGGACTCGCGCCCGTCCCCAAGCTGCTCCCCTGCTCCAAGTCCACCAGAGTGTGCATCGCCCGCCCCTCTATTAACGTTCCTTGAGCTCCCATTTCCAATTAAAGAGTCGGGAACAGACACCCGTGCCCACAAGCGTCGCGGGATTGTAGGCGGGACACCTCCAAGTCGGTATCAGTTGCGTCAGCGGCCCGTTCCGTCTCCCCTTGCGCCCACCCTTTCGCGGTGCTCGCATCACGCAAGTGGCACGTCCAAACCGCTTCCACGGCGGACCCGTCGGTTGCGGTGAAGGGGCACCGGTTGAGCATGTTGCATTCTAGGAAGTATTTATTCGTTATTGCTGTTGTCTCACTGTCGTCCTGGAATGGACTTGTCATTCAATGCTAGCAAATGTATACAATCATAGTTGGTGGGTCATGTCATGGTCATTGTTCTCGACTTTGGGCGCTAGTCTTCGAGTGGTGTATCTTGAACGTTGTCGTAGTGCATGCACCATGCTACCGTAGTTGACTACCGTCTAACTGCCTGGCGGTGACTTCGAACACGTACGTCGTTGTGGGCACACGACGTCGGAGCACAAAAGCTGCTCTCGTGCTCGCTGTCAAGATAAGGGCCCCGAGGAAGATGCGGCCCAGTCTCGGGTCGGGTTGATTCGGACGGGAGATATCAACGGGCTGGTTTGATCCTATCAGGTGCGTATCCTCGACTCGTCCACACGATTGATGGCAGTCCTCGGCCCATCCAATGTTACCATCTCCCTCCTCCCCGTCTCCCTCTCCCTTGTCCACATCCCCCGCTCTCGTCTCCCCCAGCTCTCTCACCCCGTCCTCAGACAGATCCTCCAGCCCACCCCCACCTTCCTCAACGTGACCTGCAACGAGATAGAGCTCAGCCTCTTTGCAGAGCATCACATCCTCTCCGACTTTGAGCTCATAGCCAGGCACGACAGGCACAGACGTTCTCGCTCTGGTTCAAGGTCCGTCTCTACGCGTCCCGCCTCCGACGATCGAGTCGAGTTTTCATGCGAAAAATGGAAAGTACTTCAGCTCGATTCTCATTCCGATCGTCTCGGTACGTCCTCCTTCCTCGGGGTTCCACACGATTTCAACAGGACAACACATATGAACAGACAACTCCGGCGCAAGAGTGCATGAATTATCTGCTCTACTAGCTGCAGCAGGGATCTCCATCTTGTACCAGTTCTCATATATGAGCGACTTCATCTTTGTAGGCCGAACAGGAACTATGAACTGCGTCGCATCTCAATCATTTTCAGGTCAAGGAATCCAGATTGCGGGAGGTCATCTCGCTCTTTAGGGCCGCCGGGTTCGACTTGTATTCTTCTCATCCAAAGTCGTCGACCTCCAGAGCCATATCCCCCCTCTTGTCACCAGTCCCCTCCGATGCATCTCAACTCATCAACATTAACCCAGAGTTCAGTCCCCAGTCGGTCGCTGTTTTGACGCGGACTCAAAGCGGTATCGACACTTCGGTCGCAGCCGCAGTATCCGCACTTGACCGTCTGAACGAGGGCGCAGACGAGCAAAATGGGGTTGGTTCGACTTCACCCCGTCGCCCTCCCTTACGTGACAAATCTCGTTCACCCTCATGCACCAACGTTACTGTCCTACCCTCCAAACTTGCATGCGTCGGGCTGGCAGAGGCAAGCATCGACAGCTGGTCACTCAAAATTGTTAAGCTAGTTGCTTTTCCGGATCTCATTCCCGCAAAAGAGTCGCATCACGATAGGACAATGCGGACGCCACCCAGTAAAAAAATCGACGAAATTACGAGTCCTTCTATTCTAACTTGGCCACGAAGAGGGTCAGATTCAACTGCCTCTTTTTCATCCTCGAGCGAGGACGACGAAGGTTATCTCTCTCATTCTCCACACAGAGATCCACCCTCGACATCGCCTACAATAGGCTCCCGCTCATATCCCGACGTCTCGCGTGCGGTCCCGTCATTGACGCCCTCTTTCAAACCAATCGCCAAGTACCTTGTTTGGCAGCCAGCACATTCTCCCTTGAAGTTAAAATCGCCTTCCCTCAGCCGAAGCGCTACTCGTTCACCTACGGATAAACGAATCAATTGCATGTATCCTCGGGTATCGTTTTTCAGTTTTACGCGAACATCCGAAGGTTCCTCTTTGACGACGGATGTGTCCATTCTTGCCTCCCTTTTTCCACCTGAAGAGAGACATATGCTCATCTGTGCGGAGGAATTGGATAGCCTTGACGCGCACGCTGCCAGCTCGGATTCTGATTCTGATTTTGACCAGGATCAGGCCTGCGATGCACTCTCAGAAGGTGGGACCTTGAAATGCCTTCAAATCGATTTACGTCGCTTTGGTTTAGGCAAGTGCATTCCACTAGGGATCGAACCCTGTGTGGCGCTAAACAACAGCACGTGTTCTCTGGTCCGCAGATAAACACGGTCTCATTAGTCGCTATTCACGAGTTCTTGAAGAAAACGGGATCAATCACATGTATAGTTCCACGTTCAAGACTGCCAATCTCCTTGTGGGTGGTCTCTCCTCCTAGTGCCCGACTTCCTGACAACTATGGGCGTATAGGTTACTAGGACGCATGCTACTCGTGCTCGCGATCTGCTCAAGTCATGTTGATGGTCTATTTCCTCTTATCGGAACTCCCAGTCTTGGAAAAGGATTGACTTGTCAGGCATCAGCAGTCACTTACCTCTTCATCAGGTATTCTTATCCCTTGGACCAGATACCCACCTCTTTGCTGTCCCATCTATCCGATTCCTCTTTTCCATTCTTAATTTCATGCTCATGAAACTGCATCATTACACATTGGCATTGGTTCATGGCAAAATGTATCAACTAAGTTATGTGCATTGTTATGCCTAGGTCATGAACTCGAAATAAATGAGTAGAACCAGTACTAAATAGGAAGCATGTGACCCGTCTCCCTGCCCGTGGATAAGATTGTACCAGAAAAGGGACTCTGCAGACACCAACGAAGCTGGTCCCGGTCGGGCCCTATATTCAATTGCGCGGTCCGGGCATTTAAATCGGTGACCCGCCCAGGCTTTGCAATGAACGTATCTCGGCCGTGAAAATGCAAGAGTGCTCCACATATGCAAATACGGCAATCAATCGGAGCTACCGTCTCTCCCATGATATGCTCTGCTGTGCTCCTCCCGGCAAGTATAGAGCCGGGTGTTTGGAGTAGCGTTGACTGATTTATTTGATTCCAAGGGTGACCCGGAAAGAGGGGGACCGAGGACGACCGACAAGACTGCTATCCACCGGGCCCAGAGGTTCGGTCTGATGTTACCACCAAAGGAAGTTTACAGATATTTTACCGGGGAACACTCACGGATGTGATAGCAGCCATCAGGGTTGCTCTGATTCTTAATTCACTCACCGGTGCTCAGTCCGCCTAGCGTACCTTGCACAACATACCATCTGAATTCTTGTTGGGGAGTCTGGTGAGCAACGCGCTTTGAGATGTGACGATGCTACTTGATTTTAACACGGAGAACCCAAATCCAGTTAGTCTAGTTTCTTGTTCTGTAACAAATTCACTTCATCCTCTCTGACGCCAGTCGCCTTGACAAAGTCTTTCATGATGAAGTCGGCATACGTGACCTACATAGTTGGCGTGTCAGATGATCGGCCAACGATCTTACCAATGCTCACCTTCTGCGCAAGATCACGGAGGAAGCTCGGAAGTAACTTCATGATCAATGCCGAGTATGTATAAAACGGCAAAAATATGATCCGAGATTCCTGTGAATCTATGGCGGCAACGATTGCCTTCACCACAGTGACCGGATCCAGGGAAGGTACGAAGAACCGGTAGAAAATATTGTCCGGGAACACCGCAGTGGAGAAAAGAGGTGTACGGATGTGACCTGGACAGACGAGCGTCGTACGAATCCTCGAAGAGTGATACCTATAAACGCTGAAGGTTCACAAACGTCAATGTATGAAAAAGAATGTACGTACCTTTTATCCAGTTCATAACGGAGGGATTCGTGCAGATTCAACAGAGCGGCCTTGGAAGCACTGTAGTCCGCTGACAGGAATCAGCAACAGCAATTCACCGAGTTGAACAGACAAACTCACACATCTGAGCGCTGCCTACGAAACCCATAACAGATGCCAAGGTAATCTAAGAAAGTGTGAGTAACGATCGCAAACGTCGGAGAGTTCGTAATACAATGTGTCCGCTGTTCCTTTCAATCATTTTGGGTAAGAAGGCTTTCAGGGTCCAAAAGTGAGCGAAGGTATTCACGCCAAACGTCCTGGACGTTTGTCGAATCAACGGAGTGTGGCTCAGGGCTAAAGTTTCGCACTGATATATATCCCGAGAAGTAAGATCGAGGATAAGTTTCCCTTGAACCACGCCGGCATTATTGATGAGCACAGTCGGGTGGCCAATCTAGCGCATACTTGTAAATTTTGGCAGCAAAGTTTTAAACAATGGATTAACCTCCTCAATGATTGTCTTGGAAACAGCTTCGACTTCTTCCCACTTGGAAACGTCACACTTGTAATATGAGATGTTGTCTGAAGAGTTGAGTGTTTGGCCAGCAAGACCGGACCAAAACCACGCACAGTTTTCCGTTTGGATGGGATTCAGATCGAGAACGACCACGTTCGCATGACGTACCGCAAGGGTGTTCGCCAATAGTTCGCCCACCCCAGAGGATCCTATTAACAATGCTGAGATTCGGGAGACCCATACAATCACCAAACGTACCTCCAGTAATGAGTACGATCTGTTCACTCCAGTCCAGAGGCTCGGGGGCAAAGAAGAGACTTGCTTGACTTCTATACAGGGTCGAGAGCCATCTCAATAGCCCTATTGCAAGTCAGTGGGATGAACCTCACTGAATATATTCCACCTACAGAATGCGCAAATAGCGGTGCAGTAACATGCAGAATTAATCACAGCAGGAGTCCACACCCCTCGAGCATGAAAGAAGTAGAATACGGGAATGAAGAACGTGAACAACGGACCTGAAAGTGCCGAGTCAATGTGTGAATTGCGAGGCCAATTGAAGACAACGGACTGAAAGCAGTTCGCTGCAGGACTTTGATGACCATGTCTACGTCCATGTCATCATACACTGAGATTGCATCTTCGCTGCCTCTCTCAGAAGCCATTCTGGCGTTCCCCAACCTGGTCAGTTAGTAGTAGGCCCCAATAATAAGACGTGCTTATGTAAGCAAGAAATATCCCAACTCGCTTCAAATGGGGAAATGAACACCTGATCAAACCATATCTTTACTTCTGACTGATCCGTGGGTTCTAGCCTGACCTCGTCACGGTGCGGGGATGGAGATGGCACGGCAGTTTGGCTATGCGGTGTGGGAGGCATAGGAGCATTTCGGTTACAAATGGTAACTCTACTGAGGTCTAAAACAACTCATGACCGTCTAATCTACAGATGTGACTTAGCAGTGGGCCGGTGTTGGACTAGAGCCGGCAGCTCTAGTGCCTCCTACCTCTTGTTGTTGGAGCGTCGACCTGCAACGGCTAGGGTCGCGGAGTGCCCGTTTCTTGGACAGGAAGGCGGTGATGGCAACTAACTCGCTTGCAACGCCCGAGCACCATCTGGGAAGTTTCTTTGCCGTCAACCTCGGAAATAGCTTGCGACTAACATCACGGTGGAGCCAGCTGTAATCATAAATGGACGTGCGCATCCTCTCCCTCGCTTGGCTTATCATCCTACCGCACTCTCCCCACCGAGCGTTATGCCACCTGGCCTCCAGGCCTCGCGCTCTTCCAGCTTCCTCGCCGCTCCTCGCCTGACCACTACCCATGGGCTATCCCCACAGAGCAGGGTACAAAGCTTCACTAGCATCTCGGTCGGTCTGTCGGTCTGACCATCCATTTCTTACTGAGAATCCCCCAGTCATTCGAGTCACCGTACTTTGTCAAGCGAATGTCGGGGATAGCAACCATATCCGATCGGGTCCGTCCCCAATCACTGATTGACCACCCAGCTCATCTATTCTATATGTAGCTTGACCTGCCACTCGATCCACGTCAATGGGGTTCTAGCTTGTTTGCTGACACAAGCGAGCCCGACGACAACCTCCATAATCCGGACGTAAAGGATCCCAGGACATGGTCACGCTTTGCTCATCGCGGTATTGTCAACGTCGGCTGTCTCCTTCTCTTCATCGTAAGCCTCATCACGCTCTTGTGAGTCGTCCGTTTGCAGTAGCGTCATCTTTTAATTCGCCTATCTTCAGTGCCGGATACCCCATGATTACGTATTTTACCAGGAGCAGTATGTCAAAGAACGGTGCGTTTGGTCTCGGTGGCACTAATGCGACCGGCCAGGTGGGTCCATCATGCTACACCTCGATCCGTACGCTTTTAACCCCCACACCTAGATCCCAGTCATGGTAGGAAGTCGGGCCCTTATCGACGTCGACACCCCAAACGACGCCTACACCAAGCCATCCTGGAACGGCGGGCCTAACATGGTCCTGGTCTTCTCAGATGAATTCAACGTTCCGGGCAGAACGTTTTGGCCGGGAGATGATCCTTATTGGGAGGCTGCTGACTTACATTACTGGGTATGTGCTATCATCCTATCCACCCGTTTGAATATCGGCCAAGCTCGGGCTCAGGCAACAAATAATCTGGAATGGTACAATCCAGACGCAATCACCACCCAAGGCGGTAGTCTAGTCGTGACCTTGTCGCAAAGGGAAACACATGGTTTGGACTATCAAGGTGGTACGTCTACTCGAGATACAACCCACTTACCTAGCATACTGATGTTACCCTAGGGATGGTATCAACCTGGTGTGTTTTCTCTTTGCTTCACTTCAAGGATTAATCAGCCCTAGGAACAAATTTTGCTTTACTGGCGGATACATTGAAGCCAACGTATCCCTTCCTGGTGTCAATAATATTGTTGGTAAGCTGTTTGCCACAACGAAACGTCTAGCGGAAATGAATGTTTCGCAAAGGATTTTGGCCGGCGATATGGACGCTTGGGAACCTTGGCCGCGCTGGTTATGGTGCCAGTTTAGAAGGCTTGGTGAGAACCACTGGTTTCATCTGTGTCTCATAATCAATTTCCGCTCAGTGGCCGTACTCATATGATGCATGTGATATTGGCACCGTTGCAAACCAATCTATCAACGGGCAACCAGTCGCAGCCACGGAAGGCGGTGATTCTAGTCAAGGTGGCGCGTTGTCCTACCTTCCAGGTCAGCGATTATCTCGTTGTACCTGCCCGGGAGAGTCCCACCCTGGCCCAAAGCACTCGGATAGTACCTTTGTTGGTCGTGCAGCACCTGAGATAGACATGTTCGAGGCGCAAGTGGGTGACAATTTCCTTGATAGCCCCCAGGGAATTCATATCTTGTTTTAGGTTACGGGAAACCCTCTGATTGGCCAGGTATCACAGTCTGCTCAATGGGCGGTTAGTGGCTTTTCCGTCCCTAGACTGAGAATCAGCTAAAGATTTGCGCTCGTTGAAGCCTTTTAACGCGGGTTACGTCTGGAAGAATACATCGACGAATGAGGTGATTGCTGATCCCTCCATCAGCATTCAGAATACATACATCGGGTCAGTGTTGCAACAAGCAACATCAGTGGTGACCGAGACAAATCAATTGTGTTACGAGGGTTTATCTGACTGCTACTCGATTTACGGGTTTGAGGTGGGTCAGGTCTACGTCTTACATCATTTTTGAGGTGAAAATCGACGCTGCTTGCAGTACGTCCCTGGGTTTGATAACGCGGTGAGCCGTACATGGATCAAGAGTTGGAAGGATGAAGATCTGGGCTAACTTTGCGCCTGACCCACAGTACGTCACATGGATATCCGACAACAAAGTTGCATGGACGCTCAACGTGGCCGGCATGACTGCCGATCCTACTGTCCAGATCTCATCCCGACCTGTCCCTCAGGAACCAATGGTGTGTCCCGCTATACCTATTGGTTGGATACGCATGGAAACTGTTACCGAACCAGTACATCATCGTTAACCTGGGCATGTCGACCAACTTTGGGGTAGTTGATCTGGATCATCTCCCATTCCCTGCCCATATGAAAATCGACTACATACGAGTGTACCAGCCTTCAAATGCGCGCAATATTGGGTGTGACCCAGAGGATTTCCCCACTGCCAAGTACATTGATACGTGCGTCCGCTCCGTCTATTTGTAGCATATTGAACGACCTGAGGTAACTGCAGATATATTGAGGCGTACACCAATCCTAACCTCACAACTTGGAGAGGAGACTATGGGCAGCCTTTCCCCAAGAACCGGTTTCTTGGTGAATGTTGAAGAGCATCACATGACAGTTCTCAATATCCCTGGACAATTACAGGCCTTTTCTGATCTATCATCCTATCATTATCCCTCACGTTACTCGTACTTTACTCTAGATCACGGCCCAAAGTCACGAATGCTGGCAAAGCGCGGGACGTTCGGTGTAAAATTCTGAAACATGACACCCAGACTAGATAGAATATTCCTCGTCCCGTACACTTTACGATCTTGAATTGCACACTCCAGAGTACAGCAGGAAATCTAAGCCTCAAGAGGTCGGTGGAGGTTCACTAGCGGACCCGGACGCTCCAGGACCGAGGGGAAGGAATGACCTCCTGTTCAATACGAGACCCTTCAGTGCTCTGAATTCTCGACGAAGCTCATCCTCGACTGGACTTCCGCCAGATCCAACTCCATTTGTATTTCGTATCGAGGGGAGAGCAAGAGAATATGTCTGAGTTGTGATGTACCCGGTAAAATCCGAAAGGGCTTGAAGCATTCGTTGCCTAGCAGAGATTACTGGGGCCGGTAAGCCGCCAGAGCTAGCTGACACAGTTTCCTGACTGCGGGACAATGCCGTTTGCAGGTTTGCCAAGCTCGCAAGCAATGGCGGCGTGGGTGGCGGCGTGGGGGGTGCGTACTTCCAAAGAAGTCGTGACGGGTGATCGGGGCCGGGATCGCCTGGTTTAGGTGTAGATGATATAAACAAGGGACAGGCATTGAGATGACTCCAAAGATCGCTCTGTATCAGAAGCTGGAGTTAAATGACATATAAGAAACAAAGCAAACCAGACCTGGCGAGCTGAACCATCTTCACGACTTAACCACGAGAGTTTACTCTCCAGATAACGGAAAAGCTCTTCCGTGGAGGTGCCGTGTGTCTTTGAGTGAGCGAGCTCCTCAAGGGCGCAACGGAGGATTGTGATATCTGGGATGTCTGCACCCGGATGGGTAGATTCCTCCCCAGAATTCCCTACATGTGACAATAGGTCATCTACACTGTGGCACTGTGCATACTGGGGATCTTCGTAGACGGGGACTGTTCGAGGCAGGTCCTTGTACGATTCTGTCTGGGTTGCCCTGAGAATGGAGGCGGATTCTGTAAGGCGTGCGACGAGCGCGGACTGATGCTTGCGAAGAGCAAGCCGGGCTTGATAGGATTGCGTGAGTCTCGGGAGGAGATATCTCTGGCAGTGTTCGTGAGCGTCGACTACAGATGCAGGTCAAGTTATTCCGTACGTAGTACACGAAGAGGACGACTGCGGAGGTACCGCTTAACCAAGTGAATATTCGGACGACACCAACGAGGAGATTTGGCAGGGTCGAAGGAGGTAGCGGTGGGTAAGTGCGTGGTGGCACAGATGGAGGCTGCGAGACGAGTGAGTATGTACAGGCAGACAACCAGCGACGCACCAATTCTCGAAGGAGCTGGTCGACCTCGCTCGGGGTGAGCCCCCTTTCGGTAAGGAACGTCCGCTTCGCATCCGAGTCCTGGAGTCGTACTTGAGGCGAAGTTAAAAATGCCCGGGCATGCGTGAGTAGCTCTTCACGGTTAGAAGGGTCAACTTTTTGGTGAGATGCTGGCACAGGTTCCTTGCTGTCGTCGGACATGGTGGAGGGAACGTTCGGAGTCTGCGGTCTCGGAGTCAAAGCGACTCCAAACACGATCCTACCGCCGCACAACCTTCATCCCGTTCGTACTAGTCCTTATTGCGCACGACGTTTCCTGGTGCTTTCGTGGATGACGCGGTAATAGTATCAACCCTGCAGCACGTGTCCATGTGGGTACCCCATGGTTATCGCCTGGCCGTAGGATAAAACCGGCTCACTCTCACCTGACCACTATGGATCTCAAGCGTGATAGAGGCGCTGAACCTGCTCTGCCAGAGGTGGCTGCTACGTGCGGACGCCGTCGTCCTGTGTTCCCCCGAAGGATTCTGGCCTGTGTTGGCGCTGCGCTCCTCCTTTACGAGGTATCTCACTTCTTTCAAACCGACAACATCAAGGTTTGGAAGCATTCCTGCTCTGATGGTAGCAAATTCTTTGGCGATTATATCGGCCAAGTCGAAAATGCCTTCCTGTCAGTTCCTCCACGTTCGACATTCGAACCGATAAACTGACATGCCATAGCGCCGTTCCCTTCAACGAGTCCGCTCTGGCGAACTCACGCTACTATGCGACCCATCCTCATTTAGCTGGCTCATCGGAAGATCTTCAGGATGCAAAGGACATCCTGTCGTTCTTCCAGAACGAGTTCGGTCTTTCGTCTTCAGTAGAACCTATCTTCGGCGCTGGCTCCCCAGAGTCGCGCGAGGCGACTTTAGGTATTACATCGACACTCAAGTCTCCAAATGCTTGGATTGATGTCTATTACCCCGTAATGAACACCGGTAACCCAGGTGGTATTTCCCTAGAGATACTCGAGCAAGATGGAGGGTCCATCTGGACCGCCGATCTCTTAGAGGATGGTGACCCCAGGGACGAAACAGCTGCAAAGTACAAGCATGCCGTTCCGTCCTGGCATGGCCTCAGTGCCGCCGGTGAAGCCATCGGTCCAATCGTGTATGCTAATTACGGCACGAAGGAAGATTACGACAAGCTTGTAGGGATGGGTGCGGATCTTACTGGAAAGATTGTCCTCGCTCGTTATGGTGTCAATTTCCGCGGCCTCAAAGTAAGCAGTTGCCCGCACGAGCTCCCACTCTGAAGCCGAGTCCGTTCCCTTAGATCAAAAGCGCCGAGGAGCATGGCGCGGCTGGGGTTCTCATGTACAACGACCCTCGTGATGACGGTGCCGTTGTTGTTGAGAATGGCTATCTGCCGTACCCCGCTGGTCCCGCACGCAACCCGACGTCGATCCAGCGTGGTTCCGCAGAATACTTGTCAATTTATCCAGGTGACCCAACCACACCCGGTTATCCCGCCTACCAAAATGCGACTCGCGTCGAGGCTGGAAATATACCTCGCATCCCTAGCCTACCACTTTCCTGGAACAATGCAAAATACTTGTTTGAGCGGGAGCTTGGCGGCATTGAAGAGGGCAGGAAACTCGATGGGAAGCTTGGTAATCATGTAGTCAAGATGGTCAACGATGGTACGTGTTGCAGAGATGTCACGACCAGTAAATTATGGTTTGTTTATTTCCCTACTAGTCAACACTAAGGTGACCCCTATCTGGAACACGATGGTCGCTGTTCCTGGTCACGTCAGGGACGAAGTTGTCATTCTCGGCTGTCACAGAGATGGTTCGTGGATTGTCTGGCATAAGATCTATTTGTTGAGGAGTTCGTACATTGTAGCTTGGGTTATGGGCGCCGCAGATCCTACATCTGGTACCGTATCTCTCCTCGAAGTCGTTCGCGGTCTTGGCGCATTGGTCAGACATGGTTGGAAGCCTATTCGTACGCTTCTCATTGCAAGTTGGGATGCTGAGGAGGTAGGCGACCTTTTCTCGCCTTCGAGAGTGGTTCTTAGCCATTCGGCAGTATGGCCTCATCGGAAGCACAGAGTGGGGGGAGGACTTCGCACCGTGGATTCAAGCCCACGCCGTCTCCTATGTTAATGTTGGTATGTCATTATTCCGTCAGTTGCATTTTCCCTGCTAAGGAGTGGAGCTAGACGTTGCTGTTAGTGGATCACGCTACACACCCTCTGGGTCTCCCTCACTTGCGCATCTGATCAAACGTAGTGCGCAAGACATCGTCCACCCTACTGATTCAAGCAGGACTGTTTGGGACGCACTTTACGATTCTGGACCATACACCGGAGAACTAGATTCCGATTTTGCAAGTATGTGGGCTGCGATGAACAACAATGGGACTCGCATGGCTTTGGAGGATGACGTTCGCCGAGTATCCCCACTTGGTTCTGGAAGCGATTTTACTGTGTTTTTACAGAGACTGGGTGTCAGTCACCACTTTAATGATTTCGGGTCCCCCTCTCATATATGCCAACAGATCGCTAGCGCTGATCAAACATTCTCTTTTACGCCTACTGATCCTCCTTACCACTACCACTCCATTTATGACTCTCAGATGTGGCAGGAAACATACGCAGACCCTGGCTTCCATCGTCACGTAAGGGTTTATTAATAGCATTCACTGATCTGATACGACTATTCCACTTTGCATAGATCGCACTTGCGAAGACCTTGGGCCTTCTCACCCTCCGGTTGTCAGATTCAATCATAATACCTCTGAACACCACAGAATACGCGTTGCAACTTGATTCTTACGTCGATACGTGAGTGTTACTTCCTCTGGTTTTTCTCCCTGTCCGACATAGCAATGCCAGTGTGGAAGGTTTGGCTTCTGGAGCCACTCCCCCAAAGTTCCACAAAATACGCAAGGCTATCTCGAAGTTACAGCACGCAAGTAAAAAACTCGACGTCGAGAAAGCTCAAGCTGAAAAAGCTTTCTTCGAAGCCGTGGGCAACCTACCTCACGGGCGGTTTGGTCGCCATGTTAGACGTCACTTCAGAAACTGGATCGAGCGTCACCCTATGATCGGCTCCTCACATACCGGCGACGCAGAGCTGGGGTTCCCTGCACTAGACATGTTGAATACAATGGGGGATCTTACTGAACAGGACGTGTGCGAGCCTCACAGAGGGTCACTCTGTGATCTGATCGAGACGGTTATCAGAGTGAAGAAAGTGAATCAGAAGTTATCCTTGTTTGAACGAGGATTTATCTCAGAGGAAGGAGTGAAAGGCCGCGAATGGTTCAGGCATCTTGGTGTCGCGCCTGGGAAGTACCTTGGTAAGTCTTCTTCATCGCTTTGGGTAAAATGCACACCTCAACGTATTGACAGGCTATGGCGCGACAACCCTTCCGTCTCTAACTGAGGCGATTCTATATGAACAGAATGCAACGTTGGTGGAGTATGAAATCACCCGACTGACGGATCTGCTGACGAAACTCGCTCATGATATTAAGCCATGATGGTCTGGTTGTATTGTACGTACGGTATCCACGCAAACGTGAATGAATATCATCCGTCAGCCAAAGTCGGCTGGCGATGACAGAATTTTCCACTGCGTCATTAGTTGTGCACAAGGTAGCACTTACCCGATATTCACCGTGACAATAAAATGATGTATTAGGACCTACAACTAGATTGCTCAAGATGCTCTGCATTTCAATTATGCTGTATGAACGTCTCCCAATAATTACCAAGAGGATATGATGAGGTATAAACGAAACATAGGATAAAGTAGCGCAGAAGTGGCCGCTCCTAAGCCTTGCGACGGAGATCGTCCCATACAGTCGGATGCATGGTCATACAGTGTCTTACGAGGAAATCGAAGTCGGGTTGAAGTAATATATCGGGTGGCTCTGGGACCATCTTCGCCTCGTAACGATCGCTAATCGAAAGATGAGTCGTGTCTGCAAGTACCACATAATGTACTTACAGGCATAGACCACAAAATACGCCGCCCTCAACATTAGCGTCCTTTTCAAAGATGAGGTTGACGCAATCTTGGTATGATCGGACATCCGAAGTCGACACGGACAACTTGTGATCGCTGTGATGACCTGCGGAGGCTGGGGGCGATGGCATATTGTCCACTGGACTTTTTTCAGCATTGGTTGTCGTTGAACAGTCAGTCCCCCCTTCAATCCGTGTCTTCTTACGCTCGCCTCCTGGGCTCGTAGAAGTCTGGGGTTCAGAATTCGGTCGCTTCAGCGAGCTCGGGCTGGACTTCAATGACGCGGGGGCTGGGGTCCGTGCACTGCATGGGACAGATTCGCGGCTAGCCATGCCCATGGCCTCACCGGAAAACTGACGAAGGTGGATAGTTGCATTGGGTTGTTCCGAAATACTTTTCCGTGCGAGATGTCGAGGTGGAGCCACGGCGGACAACCCGGACAAGGCGGTTAGATCGTGGGGCATTTGTGCATGACGTAGGAGCGGAAGGGACCCAACGGGCACTGGTGCATGGACAGGGAAGCCCGTGGGCGAAATCTGACCCCCCGGCAGGGGTGCGCTTAGTGGTGGCGTGGGGAGAGGCGCTAAATGTGTTGTGGCTATAGGAGTTGCTCGTGGCAGCTAAAGACTCGAAATCGGGTGATCTGCGTTCCTTGGATGCATACGACGAACCTGGGTCATGATATCTCCAGAACTGCGTCGTCGATGATCCCCTCTCTGATCCAAAAAGGGTCGAGAGGGATCGGAGGATACAACGGACGTCGGTGACGTGGAATCGCTCCAACCCTGATTGTATGCGCGAAACTGTGGGACATCAGCGAAAGAGTACTGAGCGTATTGGTGAGGAGGCAAACAAGATGGTGAACGTACCTCGGAGCGCGTTACCGGAACGGGACCTCGTGCTAGATGTGGGTGAAGGCCGGGTCGACACCCTTGGGCGTTAGTGTTCCAGACAGCAATATATTGCACTCACTTGTATCCTGGGGATGTGGCTGAGCGACGCGGTTCGGGTCAACGAGAGATTTCAGCCTAGTATACTTGTCTCCCAGTAAGCGATACTCCCGGTCGAGCGATGCGTATGCATCTCGTATAGCCTGCAGTTCTCCAACAATGTGATGCTGTCCAGAGCCGGCTGAAACAGACTGCAACAGATCCTGGTACTTTCGATTGACTGACATTCGGTTTGCTTCACTTGTGCGCAGCCTTTCTTGCATGTCTGCGAGGCGGAGTACTTGGGTATTGTGGGGTGCACCAAAGAATGCCAAGCGATCGTTGAGCATATTGACCGCATTTACTAGTCGGCAGTTGTCTTCGTATAGTTTTGCATTATGGGATTCGAGTGTGTGAATGTGGCGAACAGCAGCTTGATACTTTTCTGGCAACGGTACGAGTTCCGGTGCAGGTGGGCCGTTGGCGTTGCAAGGTGGGGGAGTGGGTGTTTCCGGAGGATTTGGCGGTTGCCGTTGGGTTGTATCGGTGCTATTCCTGCCAGAGGCAAGATGATTTGGTGTCCGACCGAGAGGCCAGTGAGGTCGTCCGCCACTCACCCTTTGAACACCCGAGGGAATGGTTCATCCTGAGGTTGTGCACCGACCTGAACGACAGGCTCAGTGGGTGTGTCGTTGTCCGTCATGAGGTGGGGTTCGGGATGAGTGCGACGACAAGGGCCTGACGCGACGTTTAAATGCCTCAGAGACGGCGGATATATTACCTCCAAGGTCTAGCTGTGATAGGCGATCCCAATGGAGCGTTACGGGAGATCGAGGTAACCCTGAGTACGGTGACACTCAGGGGAGAAAGGTCCGAGGTACTGGGGGAGTGGGCGAGTCAGCGGGAAACACCACGAGGCAGGTGCAAGGCGCACGCGTTGCAGGCAAAAAAACTGGGTTTATTTCTTATCCGTCGGTGATCACCAAGTTGCGCGATCCCTGCATCTGCTCGATGCGATCCTGGATATCTGCCCGTCCTTGCTGGGGGTCGAAAGGAGCAGTCCGTTCACATGCATGACTGCGTCACGTGCCAAGTTGCCATGGAGGACGGCCCCGCCTTTCCTTGCACGGTCAGCGACTTGGTCTTTCCTCCCATCATGGCCCTCGCAGAATCCCCGATTCTCTCGTCCCACTTCAGCGCAGAATCCAGCGCCATACTAGATTCCTTCCCCCGTTCTCGTCACTCGAAGCGAACCCCTTCCAAGAGAGATGACGCACTCGATGTCCTACTCTTCGCCGTCGCATCCGCTTGCGGCCCTCACATAACCCGAAATCACTCCGGTCATACCGTCCACCACCCTACACAAGGTCCCGAACAAGTCAAGCGTTCGGACGACTCGGCTACAATTCCAGATCACAAACCACCATATGTCAGTAGGCAAGCACCAAGAAGACAGCGCCTCCAAGTCCAGCAGCAGCTACCAGAAGTGAAGGAAAAGGATGACTCACCGCAGCCCATCGCCACCGGGATACTCCCCCCATCCGTATCTCGTAAGAGAGAGCCGCCCCCGGCAGCCGAATTGACCGGTCTATTCCGTGAAAAACTCTCTTCCCAATCGGGACCACAAGTGTGGTGCATGGCCCGCACTCGTATACCCACCCCTCACGGCACTGTCTTCTTGCATCTCTACCACAATAGCCATGACAACAAGGAACATCTGGCAATTGTCATTGATCCCGCACAATATTCCATAGACACCCAGTCCACCGCTCCACCCATACGTAGTCACTCCCTTGATGCCATATGGGGAGATGGCGAAACACAAGAAGATCGGATTCAGAGGGGTGCCTATCTCGGGAGACTCACCGGCGAAACTAAAATCCCCTCTCGACCCATAGACCAGCATCGTCTGCTCACGGACGTTCCACCGCCACTTGTTCGGATTCATTCGGAATGTTTCACCGGTGAGACTATCGGAAGCATGCGCTGCGACTGTGGAGAGCAGCTTGACGAGGCCATCCGTCTCATATCCCAGCCTATTCAGGTCTCCTCGTCTTCGGCAACCATTCCCGGCCGGGGGGCTGTAGTCTATCTCCGACAGGAGGGTCGCGGTATCGGCCTGCTGTCCAAGATTCGGGCCTATAATCTCCAAGACGTGGGACACGACACCGTCACCGCCAACCTCCTGTTGGGACACAAGGCCGATGAACGTGGTTATGACATCGCAGTAGCCATCTTGCGTGATCTTGGAGTAGGCTCCGAACAAGGGGAGGGCATCCGGCTGCTCACGAACAACCCAGACAAAGTCACGGCACTTGAAAAAGAAGGGTTAAGAGTGCTCGAACGCGTGCCAATGATACCAAGATCATGGAAATGCCAATCCGAGTCAGCGTCGTCCTCAGGTGCAGGCACGTCTGAGGGTCGAGAGGCAGGGGTCACCATGATTGGCGGGGATATGACACAGGGTGCAGACCTGAACAAGTATCTCCGGACAAAGATCTTACGGATGGGGCACATGCTATCCATGCCATAGTGTGCATCTGCAGCACCAGCTTATTTATGCTTATCCATATCATAGAGAGCATTTGTTGGGTATGTTAGATGTTAGATGCCTCTGTTTATGTAAGCAGCCTTTATGTGCTGTATACGGGTCTCTGCTGGAGCCATACGTCTGCCATGTTCGACCCGCTGAGTTCGACGAGCGCCATCTTTGCCAGTGGAACCGACGAGTCCACACCACCGTGGCCGACCACACCACACGAGCCCAACTCCCCGATACCCAATCTTCGTCATGCCTCCCAGTCGTCAGTCATCACCCAGAAGGTCGAATCAGACGGCCTCTTCGGAAAAGAGCCCAAGATCTACGGTGCACCGGAACCTGGTCTCGTCTCTCCTCAGACTACTGTAGGTTCCAACGGGGTAAGATATGAAAAGAGTGAACCTTATCTTCGCGTGCGGATTACTGGGTTGGATCGCAACAGGAGGGATATTCTCTTCAAATTCGATGCCCAAGTACGTACCGCATCCTCCGAACTAGATGGAACTCGCTAACATTGTTTCGTATGTGCAGACGAATCTTTCCAACTTTACGGGCACGACATATCGCAACGTTTCCCGCTCGTTCGTCGAGTTCCAACAATTCTATGACGCCTTGCTCAACAACTGTCCGCACACTATCATCCCCGCGCTTCCTCTTGCACAGACTTCAGCGCCGACAGATGATGAAGATGATCGTCTAGTACGAATCATATTGCAGAGATGGATGACGCGGATATGTGAGGACCCGATCGTCATGCATGACGAGGACTTGCGTTCGTTCATTGAGAGCGATTTTGGCTATCAACCAATGCCTCGTCCAAGACGGAAAATAGGCTCCGGGTTTGGACTCATTCGCCGCGGTGTGCCAGACGAAGATGAAGGGCTCCAGCGTGCCAGATTCGAGCTCACCAAACTTGAAACACAATTCTTTGAAGCTGCAAAAGCCATCGACAAGCTTTCTATGACCAGAAGATGTGAGTGTTCCCTATGCTCATGTCCACAGCTCGACCTAAATACTGAATGTCGCAATAGCCTTATCCGCTGCACATACTGAAATGGGAAACAAACTAATCAATGTTGCGTCCTCAGAAGCTCATCCTTCACTGGCCAATGCACTCCAGAAATTGGGAAGGGCGTGGCACAGCCTGGCCGATCTTGACCAAGCGCAGTCTATAAGCGAATGCGTAATCATTGGAGATACTTTCGGCTACCAAGGGATGAACGCGCGTTCCGCTAAGGAGGCACTACTTCAGCGAGCGGGTGTCTTGGAGGAGTACCAGGCCGCTGTCAAAGCAACGATATCCAAGAGGAGGAATATAGAGAGATTGAAAGCCAGCTCTAACATTAGGCCTGAACGTGTAGACGAAGCACTGGAAGAGATGGAAGAGGTAATGGTCTTTCCATACGTGGAAATGAACGTCGTTGAGGCGATTTTCTAGGCCAACAAGTACGAGCAAGTGCTTGCACAGCGCGCTAATGGGATCTCTCAAAACCTTCACCGTGCTTTGGCAGCGCATACCAAGACAGTAACGGACGACATAACTGCCGCCTTGATCGAACACGCACGTTCCTCCATTCAGTATGAGAAGCAGCTACTCAGGGAACTCGAATCTCTTAGGGGAGATATTACCACTGCTAACCAAAAGGTTACCCCGCCAAAGCTTAATGGGTACCCCAAACCCTCTATCATTCCGCCACTAGAGGACGATACCCGGTTGGTGTCGAGGGCTACAGTAACTACACCGCCTATCCCGCGGCCGTCCAGTAGTTTTGCCGCTAGCACACCGCCACCAAGCCAAACTGTGTTCCGACCGCATAGCACTGTTCCGCAGTCATCGATTGCAGGTCCATCCACAGCAGGGGGTTCAACTGCTCCATCGTCCGCCCCGTTGCAAGGCGGTCGTTTCGGAGATGGGACCCAATCCATGTTTGTGAAGTCCACGCCGTCACCCTTCGGACCTCCGATTAGTGGCCCATCGTCTTCTTCATCCTCACACCCTCAGGGACCACTTGGGGGTTTAGTACAGACGTCTACTACTACTTCCTCATCGTCCAGCCATCCTCTTAGTGGCACAGATCCCCTCTCTGCTTCATCGGTAGCATCGACGAGAATACAACAAACCCTTGATCCTCTCGCACATTTGGCACCCACAAATATGTCGCAGTCAATGCGCATGCAGCCCTCTCGACCGCGGCTGGATGCAAGGGTTGCTGCGAGCAAGCTGGCGAACATGTTCTAGGTCCATAAACGGTGCCTTCAGCGGCTAGTGGATGTCTTGTACTCCGTGTAATGAACATTCGAGCTTTATATACTATCTTTTCCCCTCCTGGCGTAAAATGAACTTGTGCGAACAAGGTATCTTCAAGTTGTGGCGATCATCCGGTCCGTTTCGTTGAATCTGCCTGGAGCACCTGTGGTGCCAAGTGATCTTTAGGCGGGGGCAATTCAGACGCATTAGCCCGGCTCGTTCCCCGCCCTCGCCAATCGTGGTTGATCCAAAGGAACAAATGGATCATTAAAGACTTTGAATGCAGCAGGATAATCGAATTGAACACATAGGAATATTGCAGGTTTGATGCGACCAGACGCGAGGTCGTGATCACTTGCACAAGGTAACCATTCAGAATATTGTCACTTGAGCGACTTGGATCATTTTTAGTACATGTACTGCTACGGCTTTCCATGTTCACCGGTCACCGGTCTGGCACATCTACAACGGTAGCAACAGTTGTGTGCAAGTGCCGCAGTCTCAAAGTAATTGTCTCAGTGCTTCAATCACTTTGTCACCGAGTTCAATGGTGGTGGCCTTACCACCCAAGTCAGCCGTTCTCGTGCCGCAACCACCGATGGTCTCGTCATCGAGAACTCTGCGGACGGCAGCCTCTACAGCCCGAGCTTCCTTCTCAAGCCCAAGGGAATACCGCAGTAGCATTGCAGCGCTGAGGATAGTTCCAACAGGATTCGCGATTCCCTTGTCAGCAATGTCTGGCGCAGAACCATGGATGGGCTCATAAATGCCCGACGTAGGCTTAAATGAAGGTTCTAAAGGTGATGCTGGCGCTCCTGCAAGGGATGCAGAAGGCAATAGACCGAGAGAACCGGGTATGACACTTGTTTCATCCGAAAGGCTAGGGACGAGGGTTGTCAGACGAGCGTGAGGAAAGGCACACTAGGCACATACATGTCACCGAACATGTTTTCAGTGAGAATGATGCCATTCAGCTTCCTGGGGTTGGCCACGATCAGCATGGAGGCAGTGTCGACCAAGTAATGATCGACGGTCAATCGAGGGTACTCGTCCTTCAACGTTTCCGTCACAACCTTCCTCCAAAGTCTCGAGCTCGCGAGAACGTTGGCCTTGTCAATCGAGTGGATAGGGAGAGGTGGGTCTGTAGCCAATGCAATCTGCGCCGCGACACGTGTAATCCTCTGAACCTCTGGAACGCTGTACACCATGGTGTCATAAGCCACATCCCCGTCCCCCTGCTCCTGGCGAGGACCAAAATAGAGACCGCCGATGAGCTCGCGGACGACAATCATGTCGACACCCTTGGCGATCTCTGGCTTCAGAGGGGAGTAAGAGAGTAGGGATTCGGATGCAAAGCTAGCAGGTCGGACGTTAGCATACAAACCGAGTGCTTTGCGGATTGCCAGCAGGCCTTGCTCCGGGCGAACCTTGGCCCCCGGGCCCCACTTTGGACCACCAACCGAACCTAAGGATAAGGATGGTGAGTTCCACGACAATCGCCATACGTCATGCCCACCCATTAGTATGGCATCTGCCTCCTGGCACGCCTTCAGAGTTGAAGGAGGGAGAGGATCGCCATGCTTGTCAATGGCACAACCTCCAAAGTCGTGGAATTCAAGGACGAGCTTCGCTGTGGATGATGTCTCTGAGATAAGCTCCAGCACTCGCGTGGCTTGCGCGACAACACTAGGCCCTTGACGAGGACGATCGTCAGCGCACGCAAACGTACCGAGGGAGGATCGTACCGATCCCATCCCCGGGGAGAACGACGATGCGATATCTGGGGGTCTGATGAGCAAACATGAGTGACTGTGGTTGATTGCTTACTGTTCGGGTGCCATGAACACTGTCCTATAACATCACGTGTACCCACCGACCGTGCTACTCTGTTGTGACAAAGCCTCATTAGGAGCGAAATAACATGAGTGGGGCATGGATTATAAAAGAACAGATTGTCATTGAATTCTCGCAGATTATCCTAGGC
>JBBPKT010000159.1:0-33912 GCA_038089395.1 Pulveroboletus frians
TACCTTACATATATATTCCCTTTCACTCCTGGGCTCTCCTCAGTCGTTCCTGCTACTCCTTGGGCAGCGGCTGAGGTGAGTACCAGCTTTGCTTTACCTTATTACCTTTGCTAATTAGTGTAGTGGGAAATCACTGCCCTTTTACTTAGGTGAATATAGTCGTTCCTGCTACTCCTTGGGCAGCGGCTGAGTGGGAAATCACTGCCCTTTTACTTAGATTTTTCACAGTTAATTGGTTTGAGAGTTCAACATCTTATGGTGTCACTCAGGTATTGCAGGGTTCCAACATTTGGTCGTGGAACTATTCGACGCTTTCATAGGAATGCATCAGCAATGAAACGCTTAGCTGCAAGGGACTTTGAAGATCTTCTTCAGGTAAGCACGACAACACGTTTTCTTTCATTCTACTGCCGACAACTTAATGTAGTGTGCACTTCCGGTCTTCGAGGGCCTTTTGCCAGCCGAGCACAACAACATCCTCCTCGATCTCCTTTTCGACCTCGTGACATGGCACGCCTTCGCAAAGCTCCGCCTTCACACTGAACAGACGCTGGATTTTTTTGATGCAGCTACTGTTTACCTTGGTGAGGCTATCCGGAAGTTTCAACGTACAACATGCGAGTACTATGTCACGTCTGAACTCCCTCAAGAGTATGCAGCACGTGGTTGTCGCAAAGCTGTATTAGCTGCACAGCAAGGGGCTCCAATATTGACGATGAGGTCAAAACCTAAGGAAAAGAAGCTGAACTTGTGTACTTACAAGTTTCACGCACTCGGGAACTATCCAGCCACAATACGTCGGTTCGGGACGACAGATAATTACTCTACGCAAGTGGTATGTAGGACCTTCCTACACAATATTTACTGATTGCATTCAAACAGGGGGAGCTGGAACATCGTCATTGCAAGAGACGGTATCCACACTCAGGGAAGAAAAAAAATACAATGGTTCAAAGCATTGCAAACCAGGAGGCGATTGAGTGATTTGTCAAGAAAGTTGAAGAGGCACGTAGACGAATCAATACAGAGGATAACCCAGCACCATGACGTGTCCAGACTTCCCCATCAGACCATTACAACGTAGCCGAATGGTTTCAGGAGAAGAAAGACCTAACTGTGTGGCTAGGAAGACGAAAAGTTGACCCCGCATTCAGGGTAAGATAATGAGATTCACGAGATAGGTACCCTAACCTAAATTTGTAGGATTTTCTTCCTCGATTAAGTGACCACTTGCTAGCTCGTGCACGTGGTCTTGCTTACAACAGGGACGAACACAACTTTTTGGATGAAGACCGGAAGTGTATACACATAAAGGACAACTTTATTTACTTCCACGGTATGCTTCGGATCAATTATACAACGTATGACCTGCGACGAGAGCAAGATACGATCAATCCGCATGGCCAAGCTGACGTTATGGTTCTCTCACATGAAGATGAGAGAACCCATCCTTATTGGTATGCGCGAGTTATTCATATCTTCCATGTGACAGTCCAGCATCGCCCGCACATCTCTATGCCGTTTTCAGGACCAAGACGGATGAATGTGCTATTTGTGCGCTGGTTTCGCCGTGACATCAACTATCCGTCAGGGTGGAATGAAAAGTGTCTTCACAGGCTACAATTTTTCGACGAGGAAAACCTTTCGGAGGCATTTGGGTTCCTCGACCCTGACTCGGTCATGCATGGGGTTCACTTAATCCCAGTGTTTGCATACTACCGATCATATGACCTACTTGGTCCCTCACACGCATGTCAACTTAAAGACGGTGATGATCCAGATGCAGATTGGAAGTATTACTATATTAACATGTAAGTGATTCAAGTGTCCCTTTTATGACTGGCTAACACATGCAGGTTTGTTGACCATGACATGTTTATGCGGTTCCGTGGTGGAGGTATTGGCCACAAAGTGACGCGCGACTGGGATGACTTACTTTTCCAAGACGTGGGAAAGCCTGTGGAAGAAGAATACATTTCAAGCTCAGTGAATGAGGCGGTAGAGGATCTGGATGCACTCAGGGATGTGGACGTAGACAAGGAGCCAGAACTGGAGGCTGAACTGGAAGCCTGGGGGTATTCAAACGGAGACGGTGAAGAGAACATTGGCAGTGATGACGGAAGCGAGAGGCCTGAGAGCGAATCCAAAGCTGACAATGAAGGCCTAGATTGTATCATTCCAGACGAGGGGGAGGAGTTGGATGACAACATTTTCGCGCTGGAGGGATACGGTGCACTATAGATCAATGTATTCTTATGGCGTATCAGGTGCATCGCAATAGTTCGTAAGATACAATGTGGGATCAAGGAGCACATTTTCCTGGCAGCAATATATTCTCATGCACTTCCACACGTAGGCACAATGTAGTGAGACATTATGTGCAACTACTTTGTCTGTACCAGTACACCCAGCACAAACTAATATATTGCTATGATATCGGCTACACTAGCAGAATATCACACCATCGGGCTCCTTGTGGATCTGTAGGGCATTGTCATGCTGAGTGCATACCCATGTACCCCTCTGATGCCGGTTCTGCCAACATAATATTACTCTGCTGAACTCTTTACGGATCTGTAAGACGTATATGGACATATCTTAATTCGAGGTTTTTTGTGATGTTGCTGATGCTAAGTGGTGTATATCAGTCATGCCAGTATGGTCAGTCTCATTGACCACCTCCAACCTCTAGCCCAATAGCTCTTATAGGACATTGGTAACTCCCAACTCTGGAGTTCTAGAAGTTGGATAGGAGTTGCTAGGAGTTCCCAGAGTTGGACAGGAGTGCTTGAAGGAGATCAAAGTTGTTGTTTCTGACACAATGTTGCACATTGCCATTGTTATGCCACATATGCATCAGCTATTGCCAGTGGCAATTTGATATGTATGTTCAATCAACCACATATTCCATTCTTGATATGGTAGTCAACTAGTGCTTATGTAACCAGTGTTACATTGGCTGCTTTACTGTTGAGTTTTACCTTGGTGGCTTATACAGGTAATTGGTACTATACCAATACAGTGACTTACTGAGATACCACAGCTCCCCCCTGCTGTTTCCACACATATTTAGGCAATCAGACAGGCACAGATATGGTCACATAAATAGAGTAGTATGTGGTATCAGAATCAAGCATAAAGGGTTTTCACTGGGGTTCAGGTCCAAGGAGCCCCCTGATACACTTGACCAATCAACATTTCATATATTCTCAAAGTACAAGGTAGTAATAAGCAAAGCAGAACCAAGATGACACTCCACTAGTATATTCCTCAACGTCTCGGGCAATCAGAACGCCATAATCAAACAATTCAAGGGCTCGTTGGAACAGGGAGGCACCACCACTGGGAGTGCCACTCGTCCCCGGAAAAGGTCCCGACAATGATTTGCCCTCCAGGGACCGGGGAGAGCTGGCCGTCGTCCTCCAGGATGAGCTGGACTTCCCAGGAGCTAGTGCCGTTAGAAATACTAGATTTTATCGCGTCATTCAGGTACGAAACGGCGAAGAGGAGAGAGAGCAGCACGCACGTGCACGCGCCATTCGTTGTCACGATGAGCCAACTCTCCTCGGAAGACTTGAGGGTCCTGACGACACCATCCACATCGACAGTCTGGAGGTCCGTGTGACCGTCCGGTGAAATGACCTGCGTTCCATCACTGCCAGGACTTGAGATATTCCACTACATGATTCACAATCAGCCCACGAATCGTGAGCACTGAGATAGAAGCAAATTGAACAAACCAATGTGCCGGGTTCACTCCCAAAGGGGACCAGTGTCACGGAATTGTCCTCGCCTTTGTATTGGAGAGCGAGGGTTCCGTAGAAGTGACTGGGCCTGTTGCAGACGATGTAGTAGCGTCCAGCTGGTGTCGCCATTGTGAGATGCAAAGGAACGGATGGACCGTGGAGAGCGACTGAAACGGCCCTTTTATACAGGTCTTTGAACTAAATGCTGTAAAACCAGATGGAGCTGTTACTCTCAAGCCCGAAGAGGGCTGTTGGGAGGAAGTCGCTCGCTTTCCATGTTTACGATCGGATATGGAGCCTAGCGCGGCTGCCAGAGAAAAAAAGGCACCTTTGCGGTCGAGTCCCGAATTATGGTTAGGAGAACTGTACCATCCCTGCTGACCCCGTACTGATTAGCCACAGTTAAATTGCTTTAGTGCACCAAAGTAGAACTGGGAGGACATTAAGTAAAGAAAGGAAACCCCAAACGGAATTCACTCCCCAGGTGAGGGTGATCTCACCTTGGACAGCATATTCACTCGGCCCTGGCACTGATCATGAAATGCGGGGAATGCCAATCCAGGCCCGTGTTTGCCTAAGATACGGCAGTACAGTCACTTATTACCTAGTCAGGGCTACATCGGACTGTTTATCGTGCTATAATGAGTTAGTGGATCACACGATTTTCGTTCCTAGCAATGTTCGGTCTTCATTTTACCTTTTTCAAACGTCCGACAAAAGCGCGGCTGTTAGGCTTTCCATAGTCTACCGTAAGAGAGCCGACACAGTAGGAAGTCAAACCCTACAGGGGCACCTCAGATCTTGTACTACTGAACATTCAACACAACCTGGCGTCCCTTTGGACTAGTCCCTGAGACTTCCATTCGAGTGGCTGGAGTTTGTCATGCACTAACGTTGCGCAGCAGCTTTCCCAAGTGCTCATTCATTGGGCAATTCAAACGTGATTTCTTCGCAATATTTTGTCCAATCGGAATGCTCGAATGGCTGATCTCGGCCCAAGTAGCGTCCTAAGCGATCATAACGTTACCCGTTGTAAGTACTCTTTCAAGTTTGCTCGGTGATGGCCCCAATCATAATTCCCAATTGTTCGGTACAACTCGGGCGATCTACAGAAACGTTGGCTCATCAATGCGGAGAGCCGGCAGGGACGAACCTTGGAATTCCCATTCTAATCACAATTCTGGACGCAAGGAGCCTTTCTCTGCGGTACTCAGCGACCACAATTCGCATTAGGCCTCAGGTCTGATCGTGAGCGAGCGACTTTTTCCCCGCAGTCCTCTTCGGATCCGAGAGCGACAGCTCCGCGTGTA
Organism: Pulveroboletus frians; assembly: GCA_038089395.1. Taxonomy (NCBI): domain Eukaryota; kingdom Fungi; phylum Basidiomycota; class Agaricomycetes; order Boletales; family Boletaceae; genus Pulveroboletus; species Pulveroboletus frians. The sequence goes on from JBBPKT010000159.1 coordinate 5,057, forward strand.
TAAAAGGGCCGTTTCAGTCATTCTCCAAGGCTCATCCGTTCCTTCACATCTCACAATGGGGATTTCTCCTGGAAGCTACTATATCGTCAACACTGTAGTCTCCAGCCAATTTGGACCTCTCGCTCTCCAGTGCCAGGGGGAGAAAGCTAATCTGGTACTGATTCCCTTTGGGAGTGGATCTGGCACAGTGGTTCGCTCAATTTACTTTCTACCTCAACGCTCACGATCAGAGAGGCTGACTATGAGCCATGCAGTGGAATCTCACCGTATACGAAGATGGCAAGCAAAGCATCTCACCATACGATTACCCGGACGTTGAGGTCATCAGCAAAGAAGGCGTCCTCACAACAAGTCCTAGCACCCCGGAAGGGGGTTGGAGCATCGACGTGAGTTGGGGCCAATGCATGTTTGTGTTCCTTCTCCCTTCTTCTCCCCGTTTCGTATGTTGAATGGCGCGATTGGCAATCTAGTGTTCACGACAGCGACCATTCGATCTATTGGAATGTTGAGGTTCAAGTCGGGTCGGACGAACCGGCCCCTGGAGACGGTGTCATTACGCTCCCAGGAGACCCCTTCCCTCAGGTTCCGACACCGACCCTATGGCAGTGGCTGTTTCTCCCTGTCCCGGACTTGTAAACGAGTCCTAATCATTTGACTATGGTGTTTCAAACCTGTTCAAGACGTTGGGGAATGTGTTAGCGGGGTGTCATTTCAGTTGTACTTTCTATGTTGTCTTGTACCTTGAGAATATGAAAGTTGGTTCTTCAAGTGGGAAACTCTTTCGAATGGTACTCAGGTACAATGTAGCATCTACCAATGACTCCAGGGGTATGGACAATGCAAAAACGAGAACAAGTGATGTATAAAATTCGTGCTACTGACGGTTCAAGCAAAATTCCAGCATGTTGATACTCAACTCGAAAGCAAAATCGGAGAGCAGGGGACAAAGGCCAGAGCACGAGAAAAAAGAGACCAGCGTAACATCGTCACCAAGAGAAAGGGGGCGTTAGCGAATTTGGAGGCGTCCGATTTGGAGAACAAAAAAGAAAAGAATCCTCGGCATGGCTCAGCAAGCCTCCCAGCCCGCTTCAACTGCTTCTCGGAGGAGCACCACATCTGAGGAAAGGTCCATACCTTCCGCTACAGCGTCCTCAAAGAAACCGTTCAACAGCTTCGTGCCATCCCCGGCAATATTCTCTTTCGGGATCCAACTCGCCTGCGTCATCGGATACCTGAATCCGTCGTTCGGTCACTTCCACCGCCAACCAAGGAAGAAGACAGCTAGAGTCGCTTACCCTTCCCACTTCGCTAACCACGTGTAGTTGTGGCCCTCTGTCTTCTTCCGGCCTACGAGTTTCTCGACGAAGAAGAGTTCTGTTTCGTCAGCAACTTGAGGCTCAGTGCAATCGGGACGTGCACACGCATCGTTACGGTTCCGAAGAGTCTTGCGAGCGGCGCCTTTCCATACTATTTCAACACTTACACAAGGAACATGCTTTCGCAACTCACATTGAGTGCTAACACATCGATCGTCTGATCAGCAATTGCACTTGAACGTATTCACGGAATGGGACTCACTGGCATGTCGGGCATATAAACAAAGCCGCCGGTTCGAGTCTCGGGTCAGCAGGCTCAATCCCTACACACCCGTAGTGGAACCACATATCACAACTGTATCACATCCAGACATGCATGAGTTACATGGACAAGTTCCTCACTGGACCAACCTACTTGTCGCATTGGATAAACTTGAAAGAAATGACAGAGTTAACAAGCATGCTTGAACAACACGGTGCCACGAAGCATACCTGGGTATCCCAATGACTAAATATGCTTGGGAGCTTTGGCCACTTCCCACCGACTTGAGATATAGTGTTCCATACTTCCTCTTTCATCGGGGATGACCCGACGTAGCGCCCGCTGCGCGGACTCGGATGGCTCGACTTCGCAGATGATGAAAGCGGCGCCTCTGGCACCTCCTTCTCTCGTCCCGTCCGATGGTGTATTCGACTAGCTGTTCGGGAACCTTGACCAGCTTCCTCGACGCAGACAGAGCGCCTTGGTGCAGACGGCAGCTTGGATGCTTGCTCTCGTGATCGTTGTTTGGGTGGGGGTGTGGTCTCTGGCTCTGTTTCCGGTTGCAGGGCGACGATCCGGCCATTCCGAATGTGGTATTTCACGAGGGGCTTTGGTTTTGCATTCAGCGCACGTTTGCGCTTCCTTTCACGGACACGAACAGCCTCCTGCTGTCTGCCACGCTCAGTTGGCCTTCTTGTTCTTTTACCAGATACGGGGAAGTGGCATATCAGATCTGATGAATGCTCCCCTGCATCGTCCACAGGGCCACTGGTTATGAACCCTTCCGGAACGAATACAGGGTTAGATATATCCGATGCAGATGCCGTGCTCGACGGGATCTGCAAACGTCAGTTGTGAACCATAGCATACACCAGAACCAACGTACCGCAGTGGAAACCTTTCTCCCTCGCCCTTCCTGCGACGCGTCGTCAATAGGAAGACAAGCCCTACGGTGCGTGGGCTTGCGGCGGCTGTCTGCGCAACCATCTTCTCTCCCTGCCCCATCCTTTTCCTTTTCCTCTGCCTCTTCTCCCTCCCTCTCCTCCTCACCATGTGCACTCCGTTGCCTCTTCACCCCCCGCATTGTCTCCGGAAGCCTCAAATGGATCTTCAGCGGTTGTCGCCTCGCAAGCAATGAAAGCTCATCCAGCGAAGCACTCGGCCCTCCCACAGTGCGTCCGTTCCTCGTTGCCTCCGACACAACTTTTACTGTCGGTACGGCGGCGCGCGGCTCAGAACGGTGCCCTTTGGAGCTGCTTTCGCGGGGGCCGTCAGTCGGTGCGACAGGTGAATTAGTACGAGGCTTCTTGCGCCGTCGTACCGTGTCGTTGTCTGTCGTGCCGTGGTTTAGCCACGTGGTGCTGTCCACAATCGACTCGCCGAGAGACGTAAGCGGAGATAGGGATCCATTCGTGCCTGGGGGTAAGCCCAGCGATTCGTGTCCATGTGGAAGAAGGGTTGACGTGGGACCGCGGGATATTGATGGGTCAACAGTAAATAGCTCCGGCGCCAAGGTGGAGGATGCTTGGGTGACACCGACATCGTCAGCATACATTGATGCTGCTGTCGAAAGCTGCTGCGAAGGGTGAGGAAGGTGGGAGGAAGTGTGAGAAGGACGCTGTGAAAACATAAAAGGGCGAGACCCAGAGTCTGGAACGGGCGTTGACATGCCAGAATCGCCAAATATGAGTGCATTCAACACCTCAATTTCTTCCGGTGAAGGACGGAATGCATCCGAAGGAGTTGCACGCAATGAGAGCGTTGCGGAGATCGGGGGCTCAGGGCGATGCTGTAGAGAGGAAAAACCAGAAAAACCATCCACCTCGAGGCCCTCTGTGCTAGTGTCATTCATCTCAACATGTCGTCCGGCCGGTTTCATGTGAGGCTGCCCCACAAACGATCCCCGAGATACTTTGGACGAATCTTCGTTGAATGTAACAATCGACCGTCGCGCACGGGTGACGCCGACGACGGGGATTCCCAAATTCGTTGCAGTATTGGGGTCCGTTCGAGGTCCAGGACTTGACCTTCCGCAATTCATCGAAGCACCCGCATCAACCCCTTCAGTACCAGCGCCTCCCTTGGCACCATCCGTGGAGTCTGCGCGCTCCTCTGCCACTTTCTGAGCCGCCCCTTGTCTGCTCATGTCGCCGTCATCTTCCTCGGAAGGCGAGCTCCCATCCACCGCGGTTAATAAGAGCGAGGAAGACGTCAAGGGCGTCAGCGTCGTATTTAACACCCCGTGTGATCCCCGTGTATCCAATCCCCTGTTTTCTCCAGGTGACGGCTCTGGTGTCAAAGACGGAGGTGTGGGTATGACGGAAAAGTTCTGAGGATAAGTACATGAAAAGAGTGCTGGATCTGCGGTAGCGCTGTCCTGGTATGTCGAGTGGCCCAACGGGAGGTCATGGTCGCCGGCAAAAGTCTCGGACGGTGGGGTAGGAAGACCAGACGACAACCCTCCTTCGTCAGCCTCCCACGGAGAACCTTGTCGGTGATGTTCCATCGCAGCAGGTGTAAGTTCGGAGACCGTCTTCGTCACACCTGTAACCGAAGCCCTGACGTCGTCTACGTCAGAGATCATTCGGGAGTCCTCCGGATCTCTGTTTGGAGGGAGGTGTACAAAGTGGTGCTCAGGGCGGGAAGTGCCGGACGCCGACACCAGTGTAGGATCAGTACTGTTCAGAAAGCACAACGAAGTAATTGGAACGTGCAAGTTATCAGTCTGTCCTATCACGGGGGCTGTCATCGAGGAATCGATGTCTCCGGTTGTCAGGGTGGGGATTTGGAGCAGCGAACTTCGCAATACCCTCGTTGGGGACGACACGCTCTCCGTTTCGGGGCCTGTTCCACCGAGCCGTGCCGAAGTGTCGGTCCCAATCTCGGTCGGGTAAGACAAAGTGGGAGCAGACATCGTACGTGTAGGCAACTGAGTATGCGAAGTCGTTGAACCACGAAGCGGATGATGACTATCACCTTGGGATGCTGCTCTAGCCACCGCAGCATTAGTTGGGCTAGGGAGGAAGGTATCCGTCGGAAAGTGAGCGAGATACTCGGTCGGCCGTCCTGTATCACCCAGGTCAGCATTCGCTCCGAGACATGCCACACATAAAAACCGTGCCGAGTACAGACAAGAGGAACAACAAAAGCAATAAATCATACAGTATTGTTTCCTCTTGATCGAAACAATCGAATAAAAATTGTCTGCCGAATGACAATAATGAACCCATAAAAACGGAGTGTCTGGGCAAAATGTAAAACCGGAATGACTTCCCCCATCGTTTGCATGCAAATTACCCAACATATAGTTGTAAGGATGATAGATAGTAGGAGCAAGGCTCACCGGAATTATCAGCAGATCGCCCTAGGGTTGCTGCAGAATCATTAACTTTAATGGAAAAACACCCAAGAGGCGGTTATGTTGAAAGGGCATGTACCTACTTGAATCGAGGTTCCAGTTTGCAGGAGTAAATCCGGGAGCATACTTCTGAGAATGAGAGACTGGACGTGAAGGTTCAAAGATGGGGAAGGATGGACATGCTTGGATGGAGACGTTAGCGTACTCTGTGGACGTTCAGAGGGGTGATTAGTTAAGTGATAATGGTAAGGCAAGAAGAATGCGAAGGCGGGCAGGTATCCGCACATACAATTGAATAGAATAAGGAACATGTGACGGACGAACCTTTTACTGGCGCTGCGGGCGGAAGTGATGTTTCGAACTCGGGTGTGGGATTTGTAATTGAAGAAAGAGAACGCGATGAGTGAGATTTTGATGCGAGAAAGATCCGTGAAGTAAATTGTGTTGATAGCGATATCGGACACTGCTGAGACAAATCTAAAAGTGACTGGGGAGGCGATGATGTCCGAGAGAATTCCTGTCTCCTAGGATTCAAAGGTGGGGAAAGAGGCAGTAATGAAGTTGCTTCCTGATGAATCGCTGATAGATCCGAGGTGAGTTGAGAGGCGATTCGCATGGGTACAGAAAGAGGGTAGGATACTCACGAGACTGTGATGCATGGCTTTCACGGGTGAGTAGCATTTCGACCGCAGATTGAATCGAGGCCAAGTTCTGCATGAGCGTCTCGCCGGGCACCTTCTCGACGTCGGCATCATCGAGCGGCGATTCCGAGTGTGCGCCTACCCTGCCACCAGTATCCCGCCCTCCGTCGCACCTTCCCTTGGATGCTGTACTCGTGGGGCTAACGCCAATCACACCCTCCAACTCCGCGAGACGCTCGTTGGTCTTGTTGTGGGCCGTGCGTAGGGTACGGAGCTCAGAAAGGACATCTGTCATATCCGACTTGACATCGCCAAGGCACGCCTGGAATGCAGTGAACTGAGGCTGGAGCATTTTCAACGATTCCAGGAGGGATCCAAGCATGGGGTCGGCGAAGGAGGCCGTACTTGATGGGGAGACGAACGGAAGAAGGGGCGGGTTGGACATGGAAGAGAACGAAGGAGCCCAAGATGACTGATGGTACCGAGTTGGATCGTGATATGCGTGCCACTGCTGTGGAACCCAGTACGCGCTGGGGTACCACTGTCGAATACCCTGGGTGGTCAGTTCTGGAGGTGTCGACGACGATGGTGGGGACTGTGCTGTATGTCCGCTCACGTCCGCAGTCTGCTGAGCCGGGGCTTGCCCTATAGTTGACTGCGAAGACGAACAGGCTGCCTCGAGGTCAGGGTTGGCGACAACACCCGAGCTCAACGTGCTCGTTTCTCGAGATGTTCTGCTGGCACATCCGTCCGACGTTTCGTGCGACACCATCTTCGAGTTGGCCATGATGGCGATCATGGAATTAAATCCCACAAGCGCGATGAGCCAGATAAAACGACGCAGGGTGTATCGCTTCCGAAATCCGACTACCTCAGCGTTCTCAACACCGACGAGACGTCGCCTAGTTAACATGTCCATTGACCCCCGACTCGAAAACTTCACCGTCGACGCCGCTTACCGTGTGCTCGATGTTATCGGCGAAGGTGCCTATGGCATCGTCTGGTCAGTACTCTTTCTCGGCGTCGTGGCCCCGAGCCGGGTGTTGACGTCGTGCGCACTCGGACAGCTCTGCCATCCACCAGGCATCTCAACGGAGGGTCGCCATAAAACGCATCACACCGTTCGATCATTCCATGTTCTGTCTACGCACCCTTCGTGAGATCAAGCTTCTTCGACATTTTTGCCACGAGAACATCATCTCTATTCTGGACATTCTTCAACCCCCCAGTTTTGAGTCGTTCAGAGACGTATACCTCGTCCAGGAGTTGATGGAGACCGACTTGCATCGTGTTATCAGAACACAGAAATTGAGTGACGATCACTGTCAGTATTTCATCTACCAGGTAATCGTCAGATCCCCGTTTTCAACCGAAACGACCTAATGGTGAGCAACAAAGACTCTCCGAGCCTTGAAGGCGCTCCACTCGGCTGATGTCCTTCACCGTGACCTGAAGCCCTCAAATCTGTTGTTGAATGCCAACTGCGATCTGAAAGTGAGTGCAACGAACGATCTTCGGCGTCGCTTTTCATCGCACCACATCTTAGCTTTGTGATTTCGGTCTAGCGCGATCGGCGCGACCACCTCCAAACGTTGCAAACGACAGCAGCACATTCATGACTGAATATGTCGCAACTCGGTACGCGTGCCATCGTTTCTGCCAAGTCATACATCCAATCTGCCTTAAAGGTGGTATCGTGCCCCAGAAGTAATGTTGACGTTTAAAGAATATACGCGGGCGATAGACATGTGGAGTGTCGGTTGTGTGTTGGCAGAGATGCTCAGTGGGAAACCCTTGTTCCCTGGACGCGACTGTGAGTGTGGTTTCCTTTCTGCCACGCCGATGAGCTCGGCACTCTTCTCCGTGTCCTAGGTTGAGTCGTGACCTATGGTCATGACCTTGCCTTGTTCTGATACATTCCGCGCATGTGTGCACTCACCTATTTCGATTTTTGTTTGAAGATCACGATCAGCTCTCTCTTATCCTTGACGTCCTCGGCACACCTTCTATCGACGACTTTTATGCGATTTCATCACCCAGGTCCCGGGAGTACATTCGTGCTCTACCATTCAGGAAAGGGAAGGATTTTAAGGCGATGTTCCTTGGGGCGAATGAACTGGTGAGCCCTCAGATACATCGTACCATGTCTAATCTTTAACGCCCGCTGTGTACATTTTCTATGCAGGCAATTGATTTTTTGGAGAAATGCCTCACATTTAGTCCAAAAAGACGTATAACGGCCGTCGAGGCTCTTCAACACCCGTACTTTGAGGTGTGTGATATAACCGCTCAAACGACACCAGACTCTGATCGGGTGTGTTCTGTACAATACTTGTTTGGGGTCGATGGTATCCCTCGCTTGACTCGCCTGACTCGCCTTGACGTGCTACCAGCCCTACCATGACATAGATGATGAGCCCGTCGCAGATCCTATTGACCCATCATTTTTCGATTTTGATAACGGGGAACCATTGTCAAAAGAACAGCTGAAGGGTCAGTACTTGGTCTGTCCGCGCAGTCTTGGTTCTGACACCGGTTCACCCAAACGAACAGAATTGATATACCAAGAAGTTACCTCGAGGCCACCACCGGCGACCTCATTCTTGGCCCTGGGAGATAACAGTCCGTAAGGAGTGCATTCCTGCTTTTAACCTTGCTCGCTATGCATGCTCAGGGCCACATGGACGAATGTCGAAGGGCAAGGAATCTGGTATGGGACCGATTTCGATGGCACATCTTGACTATCGTGTAACGATTGTTGCTCTGTTTTTTCATCTTGGTTATCACGTATCTGGGCCTGTTCCGAACGCATTTTGATGATACCATCTGGTTGTCAGTATTTTCATGCTAGATTACATGGATGTGATTGGTGAGCCTGGCACGGACACCGCGGGGCGGACTCGTTTGTTTCTGCGCAGCCTGTGCGTCGGCCATCAGTCAGTCTACGACAGTGTCCGTAACAAGGGAAAGCCCTAGCCAATGACAACGCAAGGACGCCCACACAACTGCGCCATTCGAATCTGGATGCTACCGGCACAGGTCGTGTGTTAGGCGGGGCTCGGCTGGGTGTCCACTTGTCGTGCTGAAACGTTGAACAGCCTTGGGCCGTTCCTTCCCAAACCAACGTGCTTCATGGCCTATAGAATGAACTAGCACCAGACCGCTATATTTAGTGCAGTCTGCGCGAAACCATACGTACGCACCCGCGGAGATGGTTGTACGAGCCAACGTCGTTCGACGCGCATATTGACCCGGGGTGATGCGGGGATGTCAGTGGGCCCGTGAGACCGCCGACATGATCTCCCTCTTATATCTACCACCGCTGAGCAGCCCGCCTGGACAACGGTCGGCGTGAGTAGGAGGGTTGAAACACGTTTGGACGGAAAGGATGGCCGCACCGTCTGTCCCTCCGCGCCCAGCGAGTGCGTACGGTCCTCGTTACGTGGACCAGCCACCTCCGCTGCCTCCGCTGCCTCCGTCCTATCTCACTCACTCACCCCCCCCACATCCTTCGACGCCCCTCCCTGCCCCTCGTCCCCATCGCATCGATCCAAACCTCCCCGCTAACGTGCGCCGCATGTATCATGTCACCTCCATGTGTCGCTGATTACTCTATGTTTATGTACAAATAGATGGCGAGGACCTTGGACAACCAAGCAGCCGCTTTTCTCCAGCATCCGTACCACGACCCATACCGCGCACGCTCTCCCAGACCTCCTCCCCAGCAACCTCCTTACAGTCCCGGTGGCTTCACTCCTCAGACACCCGCCTATCGCATTTCAGTCCAGCCGCCCCCAGACCAGAGCGGTTGGGGTACTTGGAACTCGACAAGTTCGCCCGCCGGAATCCCCCTCCCTGCGTCACCACGACCCCCACAGAATTCCTATCCCTACCAGCCACCCCCCCTCCATCACAGAGCTTCCGTCCCCGTACTGCAGAATTACAGTCAACCTCCGCAGCAGCCACAGATGCCTCCAAGGGCTAGCTCCGTTCAACCAGCATACACTTCCCTGCAGGCATCTTCCCCACCCCGGCAAAGCGGCCCACCGTCGCTCACCGCCCCTCTTCCAACCATCCAGTCATTAACAACTGCCTCCTCTACCATTCAACAGCCTAACCATGACCCTGCCTTGAAAATCAACTGGGCGCGGGACGTCCTTATGCTCGTCGACCGCGCTCAGCCAAGTGCCTCAGATGATACGCCACCTTCTGGACCCTCCGTCATACAAGATCCACAGCTGTTGCGCCTCGTGCAAATCGCGGTCCCTCTCGTCCTTCAAATCGCATCTGCCCAGCACCCTAACCCAATTCCAATATTTGCTGCGGAAGCGATTTATCTTCGCGCCACATTTGCCGCGTCGGGCGCATATCCAGAGTATACCCCTCGCAACCCCCGTGTCGCCTTCCGCGACTTTGAACAAGCCGCGCGGGCAGGGTATGCACAGGCTTGGTTCCGACTTGGTCGCGACTACGAAAACTTCAACGATGCAGCCCATGCTCGCGACTGCTTTGAGCGCGGGGTAAAGCTCAACGTTGAGAGCTGCGTTTACGTGAGTGCTCACCTCACCTACGTACTCCAAACAGCCCTTGACGTATATGCACAGCGGATGGGAATGGCACACCTGATGGGCCAACTTGGCCTCCCTCCTCAGCCAGAGATCGGCGTTTCTCTGATTCATCACGCTGCGACACTTGCTTCCATACAGGCACCCCAACCAGCATATGTATACGGTTCACTGCTTCTTGGGGAATTCTCCCATGTGACCGTTCCCCCGCACGTCTTTGCACCACTCATTCCTCCGCACTCTTCTGCTCAACAAGAAGCACGGCTCCATCTGGAGCGGGCTGCCTACCTCCACTTTGCCCCCGCGCAATACAAGCTCGGACATGCGTATGAATTTGCCCTCCCACCATTCCCGTTCGATGCCCTTCTCAGCGTTCAATATTACTCCCTCGCTAGTCAACAGGGCGAGGTGGAGGCGGACATGGCCCTCAGCAAGTGGTTCTTGTGCGGAGCTGAAGGTGCCTTCGACAAGGACGAGAACCTCGCGTTCACATTTGCAGAGAAGGCCGCCAAAAAAGGCTTACCAAGTGCAGAATTCGCGATGGGTTACTACAAAGAAGTCGGCGTCGGCGGTCCCAAGGACATTGAAGCAGCCCAGATGTGGTACCAGTTGGTGAGTTCGGTCGAAGCAGCCCCGGTTGGAGACGCGATGACATGACTAACTCACCAAATAGGCTTCCGAACATGGTAACGGTGATGCCGTGGAACGTCTGGCCGCCCTATCCCAGCCGTCTCCCCAATCACTCTCGAGGCAGGAGCATGACAACATCACGGAATCCAAACTTGTTCGTAAACGCACTCAAGCCAGGCAACGCTCGGAACTCGAGGGGAGCGCAGCGAGACCGTCGCTGGAGGACGGCCGACAAGTGGTTGAAGTCATCAGGAAGAACTCGACAACCCGCCACCACGGACACGGACCTGGCGCTGCGCCCACCCCTGTCCTCCCACCCGTCACAGAACAATCACCGTCTCACACGATGAGTCCACGTGGCCCAACCGGTCCAGGACCTCAGACCCCGGCTCAGAGGCAATTCCCGAACCAACATCGGTACACACTTGTCGATCCTGGGTCCAACTCTGCTGGTGCTGGGTCCCCCTCATTGAGAACGGACTCCCCGAGCTATGTGCGACCTGCGGGACGTCCGCCGGGTCAGCGTGCCGGGAGCACGCCCTCCCCTGATATCTCTCAGGGTCGACCTCAAGGTGTAGATGCAGACGCGTCCCCACAACCGCCGCCTGCGCGTCCACCTGTCAAGGGTCCGACGACGTTCGCGGAGATGGGTATTCAAGGAGTAAAGCTTGAAGAGAAAGAATGCGTAATCATGTAAACTGTCTGGCTTTTTGTGCAGGTCCTCCTGTCGTTCCATTTGGACCGCTCCTCATCTTGTTTCTTTTGTCGTTTTCTCTGTTCGTGACGTGGCGTTTGTGCTAATCTGCTGCAATTGGAATTGGTCGGACCCTCGGATCTCATCCATATCTTGGACTTTTGTTCATACCGTATACCTTCTTTTTCGTGCCTTGTTGTAGCGTCTCGAGGGACTCTTGCCATCAGTCGATAGAAGTATACTGTCGTGGTTGAATATGATATTGACTTGGTGTCCAAGCTTCGAACTCGTCGGTAGAGGTAGGAGGCGTTTTGTTTTCTTTCCTTGAGTGGTCCGCTTGCTCGGTGAGTTATTCAGCCAGTATGAGAGATGGCGGACCTGGACGCTGACTTTGGCTGTAGCAGCGGAGAGGCTATATGCGTTGGCGTAGTGACGTGCGAGTCGTCTATCGCAGTTCGGGCCGCTTGGACGCAAGCGCCTGCCACGTCCCATGCTCGCTTTGACGTTTCAAGTGGTCGCCACGTCCAAACGTCCTCGCAAGCTTTGCACAAGGACAAAAATGGTGCCACGGTGTGATTCGAGAAGACATGGATGCAATCAAGCGCATGCCGTGCCCTCACGATTGGTGACCTGCGACAGGTACGCATCGTGCTTGATGTGTGCCGTACCTGGGCAAGGGAACAATGACAAACTGTCGTACCTGAGGTAGTAGGTGAGCAACGTTCAGGACACCTCTTGGCGCCGAGGCAAGGTCAGTTACCAATGGAACAAGTTGCGGGTGACTAGGTACATCTGGAACGCATTTATGGACTCGCAACCAGCATCGGGCGTCTCAGCTGTCTCAATTGAAATGTTGCCGATCTTGCTGAGAGCGCTACTGAACACGACTGACTTGATTCGAGACTGGTCTTGCACGTCGAGATGAGAACGTGATTGGAGTCGGTTGGAGAGCGTTGCCGGTGGTGGCTGTGTCGTGCATATGAGCATCTAGGGCTTTACTGCCAGTGTGCATCGAGTCCAAGGATGCCGGACACGACCCAGCCCGATGCCACGACGTTCTCTGCAGAGTCTTACTTTGCAACCCAACCCGAGCCGAGCACCCTCAAAGCTGATATCCGGGGCGTTTCCCACTTCATCGATACACAGATCGAGAAAGGAAGGAAAGTCGTTCTTGTCACGGTGAATTTACCTTCGTCAGGCCATACATTAATCTTACCACCCAAATAGAGTGGGGGTACAACCGTCCCGTTGGAGCTCAATGTGTGAGCCCAGGCTTCAGGCTTCAGGCATGATCATTACTCACTTGATTCCAGCGTCCGGTTTCTTGATAACTTCAGTGCAGGTGTGTTATGCACGACGTGCTACGATGAATGAACTCATCCTTTTCCTTCTCAGGCACACGCGGTGCAACCTCTGCCGAGTACTTTTTAAAACAGGGATATGCAGTCATCTTCATGCATCGGCAATTCAGCCTTCAACCATTTAGCCGGAACTATTCCCATTCAACACATCCTTTCCTCGAATTCCTCGAGATAGATTCTGTGTCACCTTCTTCAACAGCTGACTCCGCGTGCTCGTATTCGAATGACCCCTTGCCGAACGCGACCCAGTCACACATCACCGTGAAGCCATCTGAGCGCGTGGCCTTGTTGTCCGTCTTGCGGGCCTATAAGGCTGTACAAGCTGAGGGGACTTTACATACCCTCACGTTTGTCACCGTCAACGATTACCTCTATCTGTTACGCGCAATAAGCAAAGAAATGAAAAAGTTGGGACCAAAGGCAATGTATTACCTCGCTGCCGCTGTAAGCGACTTCTTTTTACCCAGGCAAAAATTGGTTAGTATGGCAGTTTATGCATTTCGATGGTTACTCAGTCATAAGGATGGCATTGATCAGTCGGAACACAAGATCCAGTCAGGAAAGGGTAGTTTGCATATAGAGATGGATCAAGTACCCAAAGTCCTGAAACCGTTGGTTTCCGAGTGGGTGCCCACTGGTTTTGTCGTCTCTTTCAAGGTGCGTGCAACGGTGTAATTCCCGTCGATTTCTTTACATCTCGATTGGACAGCTTGAAACCGACCAAGCACTGCTCATACCCAAAGCACGTCAGGCGCTCGAGCGATACGGGCATCAGGTCGTCATTGGAAACGACCTGCACCATCGAAAACATCGGGTAGTGTTGATATCGCCGAAATCAACCTCATCTGACGGGAAGCTTGATCCGGGCGGTCCTGAATACGAAGACACTTGGATCGAGATTGACTCCTCGCCATCTGCGCCACATAGGGAGATCGAGGAAGAAATCGTGAAAGACCTAGTAGTGCGGCACGATGACTGGATCGAACGGGCATGAGGCATGTTGTATTAGAAACATCCCTTAGAACTTCCTGCCAAGTGTATCTCTAGTAGACGATTGGTTGGTCACTCGCAGTTATGTAAAGTTTAAATGTTTATTTTGGGCGCCATAAGTAGTAATCTTGACCTGGGTCTTACCACGACCATCAATGGCGGACCCAGAGACAACTGCAGGAAGGTATGAAGTTTGTCGATGTCACCGACGTGCTAATCATGACTTTCAATAGCGGACGCGTGGAAAACGAGAACGATGAGGATGCCTCCGAAGCCCAAGCACAGATAATCGTGTCTCTGCGTTCACAGGTAACAGACTTGTTCTCGCAGGTCACACAACTCAACAGCAAGCTCGTCGCGTCGTATGATCGAATGTCCGACCTGGAGGATCAACTCCATGATGCCTCTTCTTCACTGCGCAAGGCCTCGGTCACCATTTCCTCCCTCGAACTAGAACGATGCCATCACCTGGCCGCCTTGAACACCGGCTTACTCGTAGAGAAGGCCCATGTTACAGCGGAGCTAAACAGACTGATGGAGCGCGCAACAGAGGAGGCTGCCCAACGTGGTCAAGCGGAAACAGCACGTCGTGACATCGAAAAAGACCTCGATGATCTGAGTGCGAGTCTCTTTGATCAAGCAAACACCATGGTCGCGGAAGCCCGGCTCAGTCAGGCCAAGAGCGAGCGAAAGCTGCAGGATGCAGAGCAAGCCCTCAAGATTGCGGAATATGCCGTCAAGGACATGCAGGTTCAAATGCAGTCTCTCCAAGCCGAAAGAGAGGCTGCTGAGCGCGATGCACAAGAGGCAAGGCTTACAGTGGGTAAAGGAAAATGGGCTGAACGTGATGATCTGCATGTCGGGGAGGTGCCTGGACTCCGTTATATGATTTCGCACACTCCCTACGCCGAATTCATTGCGTTCATTGCGCATCTGAGGGGGTTGAGGGCATCACAGCCGGTCCCTCCTATCATATCAACGCTTTTAAGCCAGCCATTCATCGCGCGTTTGCTTACTGAGGACTCGTACGTTATTCAGCTGCTTTTCTCCGGCTGGTCTGATGGTATATACGTAGCGAACCCACAGTACGGCTTGACCTCGCGCCATCCCTGAATTGGTTGTCTCGTCGCTCAGTTCTTGCGGCAATCCACACCGGGATGCTGACGGTAGAGCCTGTGCCATTCTCCAGCTTCGTTCATGAACTTCACCAGCATCCTCAGCTAACGTCAACTACCACCTTGTCCTGTGCTCTCTGCGGGACCTTCATTGCACGGTTACCATCGACTCCTGTTTCACGCTCCCACAACGTGAATGGAGGCTCGTGGTTCAAGTACCCCCTCGCGCTTGGTTCTACGCCGAACCATAATACTGGTGGTGCACCACAGTCGGTAGAGTGCGAGCCACCTGGACAGGTCTACATCTTCCGTCTCGCTACTCCTACTACGTCCACTCCACCTGCTCCCTCGCCAGTTCATACTTCTTCTGTGTCCACGTCCGTTGTTGGCACTTCCTCTCGACCTTCTCTCAATTCCATACCATCGCCCCGTGTACTGCAGGCACAGACACAAAACTCGCCGTATCCTTTATGTACGTCAAATTATTGTTTGACGAGGCTTCGAAGTACGTGTTCATTATGGGCATTTGTGCGGGTTGGAATCGTGGAGCGGATATGGGAAGAGGACGTTGCCCAGCCTCGCGACACTCATGACAAGCAATTACGAACAGCTTCCCCAAGCGCAGGCAATCAGCCCCTGAGCAACATGACCTATCCTTCAGCTTCTGAGAAACCTCCTGTGCCTCCACGACGAAGGAGGCTCTGGGAAATGGCCAGTGCATTGGGAGAGAGAGCTGTCAGTTGGGGCAAGGAGGGTGGAGAAAGCACCAAGGAAAAGGAAACGGAAACGGAGAAGGACAGTGTGAAGAGGTTTCTTGCTCCTCCATCCCATCCTTCTCCCCTTCATCTTCGTACCGAGTCCCCTGCTCCCCGAGAAAATGTGCAGGTCCCGCCACCACTTCCAAAGCGCAACACCATCCACGATAAGACCACGACAGATACAGTTGTTCCCCCACCAGGCACGCAGGGCGGAACCGGTGCTCCAGAGATCACGGCGCCTGCTGCCAACGCGGATGGTCACGTCGATGCAGACAAAGCCGAAATGAGTGCATCTGGCTCCTCAACACCCGTTGACGAATTCACATTTGCTACACCGACATCTGAAGCTTCCCTGCTGCCATCTACGACGTCGCAGCCCGTTGCTGCCGAGTCAGATGTGCCACTCGTCCAAGATCCTCTACCACCATCTTCCCCTTGCAACGTTCCGCTCCCCGCCACGCCCACTACATCGAACCCCATCTCGCGCGTGACGTCGCCTGTCCCACATTCCCGTTCACGCCTGAGCTCTCCTGTGCCACTCCCGCCTAGTTCAAGACCTACTAGTCCTGCCATCAGTCGTTCACGCGGAGGATCGCCCACACCCACTGCGATCGCGCGTGCAGGGTCCCCGTCGCCTGGACATGCGCCCTTTGCAACGCATATTCGAGGGAAAACGTCGACGCCGTTGGCTTCGTCGCGGCCGGCATCGCCTGCTCCGACGACTGGGCCGGCCGCGCCGCCGCTACCGAGGCGCGCGGCTGCAAGACGGGCCGTTCCGCCGCCTCCGAAAGCTGCGGAGGAAGGAGGCAAAGAACAGGTGTTACCCGTTGCTGTCGCCACTTCTGTTGAGCCCATCCCTGAAGCAGATGTGCACAATGCAAGCGAGGCAGATGCCCCAGCGGAAACAAAGAGCAGCGACTACGGAGGGAAGGAATTGAGGGCTGAAGTGACCAAAGAAGCGCAGGTTTCTCAGGCCACGTCTATAACTACACCCACGACGGAGGTTGATCTGGAATCCGCCAAGGACGTCACCATGGGCGATACCGACACAGTACATGGCGATGTGGAGGGGATGGTGGATGGTCTGTCTGCGGCTGTCATCCCGAACCCACTCCCTTCACGCGCTTCGGAGGGCGATGGTTGCACGTCAATGGACACGACGAGCACGAAACAGTCGTCGAGCACTGAGGGCGAAGGTTTCGCGAGCGATACGACGTGGGAGGAGCGTACATGGAAGGAACTGGTGAAATTAAAGGAGGATGTATTTTGGGCACGGGTGGGTGGGATACGTGGACCTCGGGAGTGATTGCTGCGGTTGATCAATCGTGCGTCACGGGTCACCTTAGATTCCTACCTTTTCTTTTTCCTCTTGTTTGGTATACCTATATATAAACGTGCTGGCGACTTGGAATGATGGATATCGCTAGAGTACGCAGACATCAATGTTCGTTGCACGTATTAGCTTGAACTAGTGGTAGCAGCTAGGATCATGGTACACAGGGTTAGATGTAAACGAGACCGAAATTCAACAAAGTGAGCCGCACGAGTTGGCCGGACAGACACATTCGTGGAAATGCTCACCAAGCTGTAGTACGCGAGCGCCGCACCAGTCGACCCTATTAATGAGGTTGGTCACCTTAAACGAAAGTCTGCACCAACTTTCGACGTCATCACGAGAAGGTGAGCATCGTGTTTCTGGCGTTTTTATCAGCTCCCTCTTCTGAAGGGTCTCCTTCGTTCCCAACGGCCTAAGCGGTCGAATGACAGCAGCGAACCTATTCTTCATGTCTGGCACATAAGTAGGGCTGGACTTGGTTACAGCATGATGTAGCACGTCTTGAGGAGCCTTTACGACACGGCCGTGATGCACGCGTGCGCGACAGTGCGGATGCCATACACTTGCAACACCGTTTCATTCTTCGCCCACCAGTCCTCCATGACATCCTCGTGTTCCAAATTCGTAACAACGATGACATGGGTCCCTGACTCCCGCACGGATCGTAAGACAGACGATAGCTTCTCTGCATTGCGGTGGTGATCCTTTGGCTCTTGATGCAAAATAGGAGATCGACACCACTGCTGTCATCCAAAGTTTTGACAAACTGGTCAGCTTTCCCGATGGCACTCATGAATGAGTTGATGCCCATTTCTGGTTCTTTGAGCCGGATGAATTCTGACAGTAAATGTGACAGTTAGCAACGCTACTTGGTGCTCCTTTGGGGGGTGTACTAATTTTTGCACCCTCGGTGGGACGGTTTTGAAAGGATGCGTTGTCTCGGATCTTTTCCGTACCCTCCGTGCCCGGTGTGGCGAGATTACGACCTCGGAATATTTTCAGGAATTCGGGATGCGGTGACGAGTAATTAGCATGCCTTCTCCGCTGGTAAACCTATTTGATGGACTTTCCTCGTGGACAGTGTACCGTTGGAAGAATTGGGAGAAACAGACTTTGAACGCACAGAATTGTTTTGTCCACCTACCAAGGCAGCAGTGGGGTTTTCATGTTGTGGGACGGGGGGTGCATACTTATCAGGATAGACATCGAGACACATTTTCGCTGGGTCACAAAGGAGTGGGTTGGCAATGCTACCTGGCAATCTGCCGACATGCTCGCCAGGCCTTGATGACTCCACATTTTCTTACTTTCTTTGTTGGCAAGAGCACTGTGTGTGGAGTCATATTTTGGGATGTTCTCCTGCATCCTAAGTGGCAAGGAGACAAGATGGAGTGCTAGTATGTTCTGGATACACAAATTAATTCACCACTCTGGTTAGTGGGATAAGCATCAGCAAAATGTACAATCTCTGTGACTGTCTGCTATGAACTTGTCATACTTTTTCACACTTTGGTCACTGTTCTAAAGTATGACTATTTTTCAAGTTAGCCATAGTCACTCAAGTAGAACAACAAGTATGATCAAAAGACAATAGTATGCAAATGATGGTCTATATACTTATTAACATAGTAAGCTTGGAACGCATCTAGAGAATCTGTATAGCAAAGGTTTGTGGGTACCAGGTCGTCTCCATAAATGGGTATCAAGTGTACTGGGCGACGAATGGTATCGAGCGAGACAACTGCACAAATACGTTAGCCACGTCGATCCTCATTAGGAAAATGACACTATGCTTATCTAACTTTTTTCATTCCAGGCTTTTGAAGCTTAGTAAGCTGACACTACTAGCACTCCGCAGACAAGATACGAGGTATAGTGATACTTCGTCTTCCTCCGTCGCATTTCTAGACCAGCACACACAAACTTGAGCACTTGCGCATCGGAATGCGCGTTGACAGACTCAACTTCGTGGTCTTTTTGGGAATGGTATGCCTTGTGACGGCCGAGCCTGGTCCGAGATCATGCACCTTCGGAAGCTCCCCAACGCCAGGAATTCCGAGCTCTGTTCGAGGTCAACCGTTTTCTGCAACGTGATCGTCGCCTCACGGCCCGCCGATATCCCGCAATTCACCGAATACGCTGAATCAAAGTGCACTTTGACTGGGAAGGGCTACCATCACAGTGAAACAGTCTGCTACACACGTATCGTACAACTCTTGCAGTGCCCACCATTCAAACGACCAAGACTGCGCGATATCTGATCCTTCCCTCTCCAAGCCTTGTCATCGCATCCTCAATGCCGCTAGTATTCATCGGGAACTCCTCGATAATAGGACGGATGCCATGCAACGCTGCGAATCTGAGCATCTTGATGTGTAACCCCCGTGAGCATGGCAAGCTCCCTTGGATGCGGATACCTCCGGCCAAAATCGCCAGGGCTGGCAGAACGAGGTCGTTCTCTGATACAGTCACTGGGAAGACAATGCCTCCTGGCTCCACAACCGGTAGCAGCCTATCAAGCAGCGATCAATATCGCCCCCAGAAACATTGCATGACCTACAAATTCCAGTCGGGCAGCGACGAGGTCGTGATAATCAAGTGGTCGACAGGCCGTCCGACTTCGAGTTTGCTGACGCCTTTCGTGGCGTAGAACTCGGTAGCACCGAGCTTCTTTGCCTCCTCCTTTTTGTTGTCTGTACTGGAAAAGACGACGACCTCGCATCCCATCTTGGCAGCAAACTGGATGGCGAGGTGTCCAAGGCCGCCGACCCCTACGATACCGACGCGATCGGTGGAATGCACGTAGGTGTACAATGGATGGAAGACGGTAGATCCAGCACACATGAGCGGGGCCGCATCTGCAGAGGAGATTGGGTCGGGGATATGGAAGAGAAATGCAGCCTTCCAGATGGCGTGGGAGGCGAATGCGCCCTGGTCCGGGTCAGACAGGCCATACATGGCACGTTGAGGACAGAGTATCTCGTTCCCACTCAAACAGTGGTCGCAGTGCATGCAGCAATCGTGCAGGTAGCCCCAGCCAGCACGATCCCCGCTGAGGGTGTGTGAGCATAAGGATTCTGCGTGCTCATTCGGGAGAAGGCACGTACACCTTGAACGTATCGACTTGCGCACCGACTTGCTGAACGACTCCTACGCCTTCATGACCAAGCACCATGTCGACAGACTTGTAGTGCTGGTCGGTGCCGCACAATCCAGCGTGGGTGATCTTGATGAGGACTTCATCGGGGGCGAGTTCGTCCCTGTGCCCTTGGGACTGGACGATTGTTCCGCTTGGATGGCCTTTGTACACGGTGTAATCCAGATTCAACTTCATCGTGAAATGCGCAGCAAGTGAAGGACGATAACTTCACCTTGGGACTGACAAAGCAGACCCACGCTAATGGACTGGCCAGCACATACGACGGTGCTTGCTCAACACTTTCCAACGCCCGCTTCGAGGCAAACGTCTTGGGTAGTGCAACTGTACAACTGGAACGCTGCTTCGTTATGCGACCAGAGACGGTCAGGTCGTTGCATAGGGGTTGCACTTGTCTTCCCCCCATACTCCATCTGCAGGGTATATCCTTCTGTGTCCCCTGAGGTGGCGGCGACCTCGGCGTCGGCGCGTAGGTCGGTGATGACACTTCCCTGTGCCCGTCTCTCCGAAAAAGTATCACGTTTTTGGGCTCTGTTTTAGGATAAAAGGGTGACCCCCTGGACGGATGCTCACTATCCACATTCGCCGTATCACACTCGTATGGCGGTGGCGTTGGATCGTCATCTAATCCGTCGAACATCCTCCAAGGGGTTCCCTGTGCATTCACCCTTGTATTTGCACTAGTCGTCGCTGGCACCTCCAACATTTGGACTGGAAGGAGCCCGCATACGGCCGCGTACCTTTGATAGCACAAGCAAGCAGCCCTATCGCGACACTGTCTTCCTCCGCCTCTTATTTGATCGCTCGACACATACAGTGTTTTCTAAACCAAATACTACAAACGGGATCAGGCCATCGTCGAACGCCCGAGATGAGAGGACCGTCTGCGTTCTTGGGGCTTAGCAGACACACACCCCTCCCCGATTCGTCGGATATACATCTCCTGATGTCGCAGGATGGCGTCCATGGTGATTTATCAAGCACGCTCGGGCCCGCCTTCGCAAGACACCACCCTCCCGAGAACGTTCGTCCACCGTACGACCGCGAGCGAAAGATCCCGGCCGAGATACCGTTTCCCAAATTGATCCTTCCACTGCCCCTGGCGCAACAGCGCGTACGTCACCTAGGGGAAAGGAGTGACGTTATGTCCACTTGTCTCATTTCCCCCACCAGACGAGAGGCGTGCTACACCAAGGCGCTCTTGGGATCCGAGACGGTACCATACCTGCAGCGATATGTACCTCCGGATCATCGTCTTCTTTGGCGAGATAGGCAACGGGAAGTCATCCCTCATAAGCTTCATCCCAGGAAAACACATTGCGCAGACGTCCAACAATGCGCTCAGATGTGCGGAGGAGCACCTTCGATACAACATTAGCCTACCACCGGCATCCGACACATGTGGCTCCTCTTCCGAATGCAAGTTGGAGTCTGGTCTCGTCACCGCTTCCCTTTGGGACACCGCCGGCCTGGACGAAGGTATGGGACTCCAACATCTGGAGAGGGTAGGAGGATGGTGGGAGGAACACAAAGAGGCGATGAAGCGGTTGGGGAAGACATTCGACGATCATGTGTTCGTGACAACAGTGGATGTACAAGAGGGCGTCGGGCGAGGACGACGATTAGCACAAGGACTCGTGATGTTTACCCGACCTGGCACTCTCCTGGAAAATCGAACCGTCCGCCTCCAGAGGCATGTCGAGGTCAACACCTTCAGAGCCTACTAATTTCGCGTGGTTCTCAAGCGATGGTTTACGACCGCGATTCGCTGGTCGACGTTCACTCCGATCCAGCCCAACGACCTGTTACAGGAGAGTATGCCCCAATACATAGGATGCCTGTGATCCGAATACAGGAATTTCAGGCCTTCAGGCGAGCTGAGACAGTATCATCGATTAACATCACTTGCTGTTCCGATGTATATGAAGCAAACCAAGACGTGGTATCCTTGAAATAGTCTACGTTTGGTCTATGCGGCACTGTCTAATAGGTCACGGGTATTGACTGGACCAAATATGTGTGGGGTATTGTGCTGATATAGGCGCGTCGCCCAACAACGTCGCAACCCTGACGGATCTATGATCTGGCAGCAGGTGGAGGGATACCCTCCTATTAGGACTGCCTCGGCTCCGGCTCACCCAAAGCTTTCTTCACCATGGAGTTGCTAAGCATTTTTGAATACTTTGGTTGCACGAACGTGGCACTGGGAGGACCTCATTGAGCGCGTGGTGTCCGAATGAGGGAGGACGAAGTGCGCTTACTTTGCTTCGACGAGGAGATTCCCTTTCAGGTCTTCGACGCGTCCGGAGACATTGGCTTTACGGCCGCTCTTCTCGTCCAGACGAACCTTGATGACGATAAACTACCGAAACGGGATTGGATGAGCGAGGCAAGACTGCGATGTGGCATGCCCACCTGGTCTGCCAAGGTTGGGGCCCTGTAACTGATCGACAGCTTCGCAGTGACACCAATCTTGTCGGGCAGATTTTTGATCGCCTGGTCATTCGACGTTGAAAAGGAAACGTTGGCAATCAAGTAAGATCCGTCGTACCGTTCTCGCCAAGCTCTCGTCCAAGAGTGTCGCAAGCAGGCCTCCATGCACGATCCCATCATGTCCGCACAATCCCCTCCCGACGTGGACGATCACCACCGACTCGGTCTCGTCCCACCTCGCGCGTACTATTGGCATCAACGCTAGCTTTCCCGGTCCCCTCAGTGCCCCCGCTGAGAGATTGTTGACCCGTTGTGCCTCTGGAAAGTTTTGGTAGGGACGAGCCTCGTACCAGTCGCTGGCATCGGGGGCGGTGCGAAGGGATTGGAGGACGGGGAGTGCTTGGAGGGTGCGTTCGAGGTCGGCAGTGTATGCGAGTGATTCGGGAGAGGTGGGGTCAGCGGGTGGGCCGGGTGCGGGACGGGGAGCGATGAAGGCAACGTAGGGATGGGGGAAGAGTGCGCCAGCCGTGTAAGCGCCGAGAGAGAGCGAGCTGAGGAGGACAACGGCGCGGAGACGACGCGGACGGGGCGGAGACGTCGAAAAGAGACGCCCGCCCGTGCGGAGGAGGGCAGAGGAGAGCATCGGCCAAAGATGCCGTGAATGGCAGCGGAGGATACTCTCGGCAGAATCCGAGCGGAGTTTGAATTGGACATGGGTACGAACCTGTCTCCTCGACGCTTCTCTCACCTCGACAGCAACCTCAAGGCGAAGAACGACGATGGTGAGTCGACACGAGTCGTTCACGACTGTGTCTCGGAGCTCCCTAGCAGACACATCCATGAAGATTCACGCCCTGCGAGATGGATGGCAAGTACATCCTATCGATGGAACTGCCGTGCTCTTAACCAGTGAATCACAGTCTGTTCAGCAGTGCACCCCTGTGTGTGCCCGCGAAAGCCGAGTTTCACAACGAGGACGCTTTCACACTTGCTGGACTCGCTCTATTCTGAGCAGAGTGCTAGAGCTCCGAGAGACAGTGGCGATCGCTCTCGTCCGTCCATGTGATGAACGCGCGACTGACCATGCTCTCGACTCAATGACCAGCCCCCCAAATCCAAACCCGGCTCAGGCAAGAAACCCGCACCTGCCCCTGGTTCTGCCAACAAGGCTGCCAAGTCCACGAAAAACCCCCTCTTCGAGTCTAAACCCCGTAACTTTGGTATCGGTAGGTCACTCGTTCTTGTTGATCGGACAGATCTTGACCAGAGTCAGGCCAGGATATCCGTCCCAAGACTGACTTGACTCGCTTCGTCAAGTGGCCCGAATACATTCGTCTTCAGCGCCAAAAAGTCATCCTTGGACAACGTCTCAAGGTACCCCCTGCTATTGCGCAATTTTCACACACTCTGGACAAGAACACGGCCACCCAGTTGTTCAAGCTTTTGAACAAGTATGTTCACATCCCAACACAGGCTGATCTCTTCTTATCGATCGTGCAGATACCGTCCTGAGACCAAGGCCGAGAAGAAGGAGCGTCTCGAGACCATTGCCAAGGCTACTGCCGAGCAAAAGGAGGCTGTCAAGGAAAAAAAGCCTCTCTTTGTTAAATATGGCCTCAACCACATCGTTGCCCTCATTGAAAACAAGAAGGCTTCTCTTGTCGTCATCGCACATGACGTGGATCCCATTGAGCTCGTCGTCTTCCTCCCTGCGCTCTGTCGCAAGATGGGCATTCCGTATGTGATAGTCAAAGGCAAGGCTCGTCTCGGCACAGTCGTCCACAAGAAGACCGCCTCTGTCTTGGCCCTCCAGGACGTCAAGAGCGAAGATCAACGCGAGCTAGCCACTCTTATTAGTGCTGCCAAGGCAAACTTGTGAGGCGCACGACGCACTCGCACTTTGTGTCATCCTAACGGCACTTTTTTCCCACAGCTCGGACAAGTACGAGGAGCAACGTCGCCAGTGGGGTGGTGGTATCCGCGGTTACAAGTCTACCCAGATGTTCCGCAAACGTGCCAAGGCTGCCGGCCTGAACCCCAGCGCACCCTCTCTCGGCAAACTCTAAAAACGGTTTGGTTACCGTTCTCCTGTCAGCAGGGGTTGGTTGTTCTGGTCAGTCGCGTATAATCATGGCCCTCATGTGTTAGGAAGTATGCTATGCATGACGTCGTACTGCCTTTCTTTCTGGTCACGCCAGGGAGTGTGTGGAGTGCCGTTTTATCAGAATGCGATTCAACTGGACACGTCGTGGCGGGGTGCAGTGAACTTGGCAGCATCCAGGAAGCGGCCATTGTGATCCATAAAGATAATAACGCATAGGAACGCTAACCTACACGAGTCGCGATGAAAAGAAGAGTACAACAAGAGCAATACACGGAAACCAAACGAGACAGCGGACATTGGGGTGAAGGAATCGGTACGATTGCCCATGATCACTCGAGGGGAAACGTCTTGTCTCCCTCCCAATTGACCTTTACCTGTCCGCCAAGAAGCTGCTGAACACGGTGCGTTACATTCACCCTAAACTCCTTCACCAGCATCCGCATATACGCATTATTGTAGCCCTGCTTTGACTGCACCTCCCGGAGTGTCTGATCCTGCTCGATCTCAATCTCTTCTGCCAGTGCTTTCAAGTTTTCCGCTCGGCCCCACCCTGTGTTGACGTTCATGTGGATACTGTTCTCGGCTGTGATGGCCGATGCCCCATGGACATCGATCAACTTCTGGGTCGCAACGGAGCGCGCCGTGATGTGGAATTGTTCCACGTGGATGGTGATGGTGTCGTCGTTCGCCTTGGAAGCTTTGACGAAGCAATTGAGGTGAATGGCCAGCTCGTTTCCTCCCGGAACGGGCCGTAGTGCACCATCGTGGGTTTGCGCGGGTACGACGACGTACTGCGAGATCATGTTCATGCCAAGATGTCCACTCGTGCCTGGGCCAAACTTGAACTCGTCTATGCGAAGGCCTTTGAAGACATACTCGGAGAGAAACTGAGCAGGCTGGTTTTTAGCGAGGTCTAATGCGGATTTAAAGTCGGACATGGTTAAAGTGAGGCAAATGGGGGGGCTACACGGCAGGAGCAACAAGGGGTTGGTGTTCGGAGGACAAGCTGGTGGGCCACAATCCTGAGAATGCTGATCGTATTTAACGCTCGTTATATAGGTCTGGGCCAAAGATCTGGATATACACTGGCCAGTTCCGTGCCACGTACCTAGACCGTGGTATCGAGCTAGTCTGGTGACCAGATCCATTCACACGACGCGTTCCTGTGGATTGGACTAGAGCGGTCCTGCCGTCACTGTACACTTGATCCGGTCCAGCGGACATCTTTGGTCGCATTTAATGCTCGTCGTGTCGATGCACTGGGTTCGTGGTCTTGGCGGATTTATTCTTGAAGTTTGGGAGGCGGCCTGAATAACTTGGATATGTTCTTCACGTCGTGTACGTGTTGCTGGTTGGCCCGCTCCTACCTCAATCTCTTCAACGCGTCCATTTCGCTACTGAGAGCCCGGGTTCCGGTCTAGTTCATAGCCTCACTTGATCACACGCGCTCTTTGCAACGACGATTCGAGATGGCAGTGCGCTACATTAGGTAGTACCGAGACGGTCAAAATGTCCAGGATTTGGAGGCAACGTCGAAGTACTCAGTGACAGCGCAGAATAAATAGGATTGAAAGCGTCTACAATGCATATTGGGGTACTCGAACACGTACAGCACAAGTAAATCCGGATATCAACCTTTCTCTCGGGGCAGTTACATGCACTCATACATCAGCTTCATTCCCTTCGTACACTGTTCATCTATCGTTTTATGTTTGCAAGTTTTAAAATCGGTTGCAAGTGCAGGATCATACCTTTACTCGTTCACTTGTTCACAAGATGTGTCTTCTTCACCTTCGTTGGGCCAAAACTCTGCTTCAAGCTCGATGACGCGTGCCCATATTGCCTCTGCACAGGCAAGTGCCTCTGATGCGCTCTTCCCAGCTATTGACTGACCCGCCATGACAGGGGCGAAGTAGTCATTCATGAGATCGCCAATGCCTTGTACGAATTGTACGAAATCGGGGTTAGCGCTGGACCAGTTATAGGACAGATCTCTGATCGCCTTGGCTGTGATGTCAGTATGCACTTGTGATGGAGATGGCTCGGGGAGAGCGTTGTAGACCGTGGACCATGCGTCCAAGTAGACCTGCTTAGCCATTTCAGTAAACAAACCATACAATAATTGACGCCCGCACCTTTTCCATCGCCCACAAAAACACGAGACCGTCCTGGAGGGATGCCAATGCGCCTATTCTTGCCATCTCGGCGGTGTAGTCCCGTGTGGGTTTGCGTTCGCGCCAGTAGCCGTAGTCGAGAGGGAGATCATACGTGCGGGCAGTGGTGTCGAAAAAGGCGACTTCGCGCACGATGTTAGTGAGGCATCCGACGAGTAATGTGAGTGTGCGCGTTGAGAGGCCAGCGTCGTTGGGATTATCGAGCGGGATCTTGGAAATAAGTTGGGCGATGAAGCGGGGGTAGGCTTGGGCGGCGTAGATACGGTCTTGGTAGAGGTAGAAGGCGAGACGGGGGGCAGGGAGTGAGAGAGAGGCGGCGGCAGTAAGGAAGGGGTGGGCAATGGCGGCAGCGTAAGGCGTCGGTGTGGCCAGCGAGGAGAGATGGTCTGTCAACATGGTGGTGATCATGTGACGATATGAGTGTGATCATGTGACAATATAGGTGTGATCATGTGACACACGTGGACAGGGAGGACGGTCCGCCTTTCCTTCTTCCTTTGACCATGACAGACCTGCAAATTTGGAAGTGGACGCTCACCAAAGAGTCCATCGCGCCCTGCTTTGTGCGTGACGTCCTTTCCATGCGTCAATCCATCAACAGAGGTGCACCCACCCTCACTCCTTTTCAGCTAACTCACCAGATGCCGACTTAGATACCGACTTTTTCTGGCTCGGACATACGCCTTGTCGTACAGTTCTTCTCATTGGTATGGCCGTCGCCATTCAAGTCTACGATAAGCGTACCATCTACACCAGTCTGTCCTAATCCATGCTCACCTGGCTCAGCCTGATTACGTCGCCAGTCGACGATGGTACAGCCGTAATCGATTGCATCCTTCGTCACCCCAAAACTCTCCCTCCACCCATAACGCGTTCCCCGCCTCGATCCACGGGAATTTCAAATGCAAAGACCAATCTCCACCGTTCGTCACCAAAGAAAGCGCGCTTCGACAGGGCCAAGTCCGACCCGGAACCACCATCCCCCGTCACAGAGCTTGGCCACCCTGTTCGTGTCGTTGGTAAAGTTGTTCGACACTTCCAATCAAAGCAGATCCACGCTGACACGCTTGGTGTGTTCTCATTTTATTTCCATCCGCGCATCAGTCATTGACGTGCATACGCAGACCCCTGCCCCTCCTCGCTCGACGAGATTGCACATTTGGAGCGCGTCATCGAGCTTCACAAGACGAAGTATTCGCTGGCTGTTCCCTTCGTCCTACCATCTAAACCCACTCCATGTGCTGCTCTAGACGCACCCTCACCACACGCACACACAGATGCAGATGCGGGCACTTTCTCTAATCCTTTGCCCACGTTGCACCCGGGTCATAGCACTTCGTCATATGCCCTCTCCGCACCACGTGTTCCGATGCGGTTTCAGAACCAGGATCAGCCTCCATCTGTATCGATGCATCCTCAATCCACCCATCATGGACACGCACATGTCCCGTCTTCGCCTACCGCGTCATCCATCGCATCCTCAACGCCCTCCAGTCCTGTCAAAACACATGAAGTAGGTCCTTTCACTACATGGTCATCCCACCCAGTTCATTGACTCGTGCACTTGCACTACGTTGCCCTTTGTACCCCAGGTGCCGTGCAAACCCAAACTACGACACCCCTCGCGTCTACACACACGCGATCTCACTGCAAACACGTTTAGGCTGTACATTAAACATTACATGGACAATGCCCCACCACCTTTCCCCACTTATTCTTCTCTTTTACGGAGTACATTTGGAGGCATTACGACACCAACCAAACGCGCACGGGACGAAAGTGAATGCGATGAACCGACACCTCGCCCTCGCCCAATCGCGAGAAACGACACTTGGAACGGTGAGGAAGACAAAGAGGGGCCAACCTTGGGCTTCACCCTCTCGCATTTGCGACGTGTACCAGAACTTGCTTTGCTTGCCGCGCTGGTCGTCCGTGCCGAGACGCGAAAACGAGACAAGGCTG
>JBBPKT010000160.1:0-33906 GCA_038089395.1 Pulveroboletus frians
TGTTTGGCAACAGCTTTGGATCCAAACAACCACCCGTACATATGGGTCACAAGAAAACATCGCTCAAGGCAACCCTTCGATCGCAACAATCCAGATTGAGAGCCAAAGAAAAGGCAGAAAAGGCAGAGAAAGTCGCTGAGCAGAAACGAAAGCGGCCAGATAATGTTGCAAAGGGCAAGGCCGCTCGTCCACCGACCATTCCATTTAAACCGACCGACAAGATCCTTCTTGTAGGAGAGGGAAACTTTTCGTTTACTCGGGCGCTAGTCATCGATCCCCCGTCATCCCTGAAGTATCTTGTACCAGCCAACGTCACGGCGACCTCATATGATTCGGAAGAAGAGTGTTTCTCAAAGTACCCGGATGCGGAGGCCATCGTGAGCGTTATCAGGCAACGTGGCGTAGAGGTGTTGTTCGGGATTGATGCAACCAAGCTACAAAAACAGCCCAGATTGAAGGGAAGGCATTGGGATCGGATCGTTTGGAACTTTCCTCACGCAGGTGCGGGTCTGACAGACAATGTGCATGCCCAGTAATTCACCCCTGCTTGTCAAGGAAAGGGTATGACCGACCAGGATAGGAACATTCTATCTAATCAGCATCTCATATTGGACTTTCTTCGCTCTGCACCACACTGCCTAACACAGGGATCGATACCAGTCGTTCATCCCCAAAGGCGTAAACGGCAAGATGACGACGACAGAGAGTCTCAGGAAGATGATGTCTCTGACTCCGATACGGATATGGCACTGACCTCCACAGCTACTAGCAGTTGGAGAGGAACTGTGCTGATCACGCTCCGGAATGTTTCTCCGTACACTGCATGGTAAGTTCCATTGAGTGTATACTTTCGTTGTCAACATCATCCCAGGGATGTTCCCCGGTTGGCAAAGTCTCCTCCCAAGCCCATGAAGACAGGTGAAGAGTCCAACCCGCGATACAAAGTCCTACGATCGTTTGTGTTCCACAGACACGCGTGGAAAGGGTATGAGCACAGAATGACAAAAGGCGAAAGAGCACATGGTCACGGAAAGACGGGTGAGGGAGGGGAGGACCGGACCTGGGAGTTTTGTTTGCAGGACTAGCCTCTTGGTCGCCGGTAAAGATAAGATGATACATGTCAGTATGCCGGTCGATACTATGGTGTCTCTGCATCCTGTCCTTCCAATCCCTTCTTGAACCCCTCCAGTGTTCTTGCCAGTTTGCCTCCACTTGCTTCGCTGAGCACTGCCGCGAGTTGCATCGCAGGTGTACTGAGCAATCCGACAATCTGGGCTCTCATAGTATCCAGAGGTGGCAGCTTCGCGACATCCTTGACGCCAGCGGCGGAGAAGACGCGTCCCTCGAGTAATGCCCCCAATACCCTCAGTTCAGGTGACAGTACTGGTTTGATCTTTGGGACCGGTCGCCCAGGAATCCAGTCCGAATCTTCTTCTCTCCCCTTGTTCTTGCCCGCTTTCGCCTGTACGTCCTTTGCCTGTTCCTTTTTCAGAGGCACCACACGATCAATGGCACGGATGATGGCATTCAGCTGGGGAGGATGAAGTGACGGCAACGTGAGAACAGCGAGGCCGCCTTCGACGAGTGTTGCAATCTGTCTTGTCTTGTCCGCGTCTATGGGGACAAAGTCGCGTAGGGCAACGCCAAAGACGGATGTCCGCAAGACCGTGAGGGTTGGAGACGGAGAAGGTGAGGGTGCGAGTCGCGCGCTTGCAAGCTCGACCTCTCGCCGGAGGTCCTGCATTTTGCGCGCGGAAAAGTCCTTGTGCTGTAGGAATAGGATGGGTGCGTCGGTGCCCTGGACGAGCATGCGGGTGTACTGGTTGTAGAGGTACGTTTTACGGTCGCCGTAGCGACGTGGGACGGGTTTTCCATCGTAGACGACGGAGGGCTCGATGGAGACGACATACGGGCGGGTGAGGAGTCGTCGGGTCGGGGAGAGCGGGCGGAGTGCGAGCATGACCGTCGAAAAATCAGAGCCCGTGCACACGACGGGGTGGCACGTGGCAAGCGTCACGGAGTCACAAGGACTTTTGGTCACGCGAGTTTTGTCTCTCACTTTGAGCTGTTCGCTCGTAATCGTGGCGGGCGGGAAGCACTGAGCCTAATGTCCGTCCGTTCTTTAGTACAACCGCGTTTATTAACTCGCAAATACTAGGGACGACGACGACGCCTTTCTGTACGGTGAGACGGGCGCAACGGTGGTAACCACCTCTGGTAAGAACTCTCGGAGGCTCCGAAAACGAGTCTTCGCCTGCTGTATTTTTGTTCGCTCAATATCATCAATTTTTTGACACATCTGCTGTCGCGTGTGATCATTAGTGTCCCATCCGTGAGTCTTCTTGGTGGGTGAATTCTGGTTGTCGTTGAACCACCCGTTGCAGCGTCCCAGTGGAGGCGGTAAAGCCGTCTAATGGCGTACTCAAGAATTTGGAAGCCAAGGTCGAGGAAGAACCTCCATTCGGTCCATTACCCGGGGAAGAGGATGAAGACGACGAGGAAGAGGAAGGGGAAGAGGAAGGGGAGGAAGAAGAGGAAAATGGAGAAAATGGCGTCGTGGACGGGGAGGAAAGCGACGAAGACGTATGTGCTGCACGGCAGTCTTGATGATATGCGCGCTCACAGACTCGTCGTCAGGATATCGAAATCATCATGGAACCCCCTTCACGCTCCCTTGATTTCCGGTGAGCATACACCCTATCATCTTCCGGGGCTTGGTGCCAATCCAGGTGTAGACAACAGAATGCTGCAGGGCGATCTCAGTCTCGTCCCGCAGCCCAAACGAGTAAACGTACATCAGTTCTCTTGGTTTATACCTGTGTGCTCACATTTCCGAAGCTCCACCCTCACAACTGACAACGGAATACACCCCTCATGAGCGGGGTGCCCCTGCAAAACCACTTCCAGCATCCATTCCTTCCGCACCCCCTATTGTCCCATCTTCCATCACAGATACTCGCCCAGAAGAAGGCCCAGACCCGTCCACATTCCCTCCCGCCACTGCCCCCCCCTCACACCCTTCACTAAACCCAGATTTGCCCGGCGTCCTCGATGGTCGTTCGATCCTTGAAGTCGATCTCAGCGCAATGGCCGAAAAGCCATGGCGTCGACCAGGCTCAGATATCAGCGACTGGTTCAACTACGGGTTCGATGAAATCTCTTGGGAGGCATATTGCTACCGAAGACGGGATCTAGGAGAACTCGCAAATGTACTCAAGACCAACGTGCTGGTGTGTATCTGACGATCGTACGACCACGTCGCCGGAGACTGATATTGTCTTGTAGAACTTTGCAGCCATGCCAGAGGATCAACTCACAGCATTACCTCCCGACTTGCGTACGATGGTAGTGACGGGCGCTAACGCAATGATGAACAATAGCTCGAACGCTACCATGATGGGTCCCAATGTGGGAATGAACCCCATGATGGACATGTCTGGCATGGGATCAATGAACATGTCGATGGGCATGGGCATGAATGGCGACCTGAGTTTGCAGATGCAGGGTGGAAACCCGATGATGCAAGATGGCCCTGGTCCCGGCCCCGTAGGACCTGTCGTGGCGAATGGCACATCCGAACAGGGTGTGCAGATGGGCATGCAGGACGGGTTTGGAGGTGGCCCAGGTCCCGGCATGATGGGAATGGGGATGAATGCTGACTACGGTATGCAGGTATGGATGAGTCCCTCTTACTTCTAGCTACACATAATGAAATCCGTGGCGTTCTCGCGGTCGCGCGCCGTTCTTAAGCAGGAGCAGGGGCCTATGGGACAGGCGATGTACGGTGGCATGGAAGGCAATGCGACTCCGATAACGGTGCCGGTGCAGACGCCTGTTCCGGGACCCACTCCGACGCCTGGACATGTCGGTCGTGGTGTTCCTCCTGTACAGTTTCGTGGGAGGGCGATGGCTCAGGGATTACGTGGACGAGGCGGATTCGTTGGTCGTGGTCGAGGTCGTACGTCATTCCTCACAAGCAGCTGGCTGCCATTCCTGATCTGTTTCCCGAATTAGCACCGCAGGGGCCTGCTAGGCCAGCATCCCCGTTGCCGCCTGGCGTTCCAACTGGACCTCGGAACCAAAATAGGTACAAGGACAGGGATGGAAATGCGCCCGCGGTTGAGGGTTTGGATTACGGCGGTACTGCCAAAGACGGTGGTGCAAGGACGCCATCACGGGAGCCAGAAGATCGTGGGCATAGCAGGTGAATCCCTTCATGAGCCCGGCGTATGACTTGCTGCCTAACACACTTATCAGGAAGCGTCGCATCTCTCCAGGCTTGGATGACAGTCGCGGATCCAAAAGGCGTTGAGCTATATTACTATGTATATGACTCTTTATTGTACAGCACCCCTGGTAACATCACTGCTTGCAATATCATTGGACTTGCCATCCATAGGTCGATGGGATACATAGGTCAGTCTTACCCCGAGTGTCGGTCACTGACGACATTTAGGCGCTGTGCAGCTGCACAGCAGCCACTACTCTATACTTTGGAGGTAACCATGAACCATTGATGATTACAGTAGATAATAAGGCAAGGCAACTATACCTACAGGAGATACTCCGATGCAGGGTCTCAAGAGTTATTTGCGGCTTTTCCGCTCGAACGGGCGCCACCGCTGACGCGCTTCCTGCCTCCCCTTGCAGCGCGCCTGGCATTTTTTTGCTTGGCTCTGCACACTTCGCAAAACCACGACCCTTCCGGAACCGAGGCGAGACCGATGCAATTGAGATGAAACTAGAGGCAGGGTTGCAGTTAGGCATTGTCCAGTAAACACACGTGAAAACGCACCCATTCCCGTTCGCAGTCCTCATCATCACATGCGATCATCTCTCCATAACTTACACCATCGCAAAAGCAGTATGTCCGATCATCGCCCTCGCCCTCACCCTCGCCCGCTTCGGTGCCCGTGTCTGCTGCCACACTTGGGGGATGATCGTTGGCGAGCCCCATGGGCAAGACAGGCGTCATCACGGTAGCAGGACCTATGGGCAAACCCGTGTGCGCATTGCGTGTGACAGGCATGCCGGGCCCCTCCAGTTGCCCGTGCGGTGGTGGACCGGACCAGTCGTTTGTTATCGGGTGGCCGTTGGACACATCATAGTTGTGTAGGCCGTTGGTGCCATTTCCGTATGGCAAAGGGAGGGAGGGGTGACTGGACGATGCTGCTGGTGGCCCGGGAAAGACATCTCTACGCGCAGTTGAGCCATTTAGGAGGGACTCCTCAAACGGATGGGAGGTGGCAAGGGTTTTTGATCTTTTATTTGCGGTGTTACCGCCGCGGCTGGGGTGTACTGAGGTACGGGAGGCACTGGGATGTGGTTGAGAGCCAGATGCTGGAATATGGGACGTGACTGAGACGACGGACTCGGATGGCGATGGCGCACGATCCAGTCTGGAGAGCGGGTGTCAGCTATGGTTGAAGATCATCAAGGACGACTCACTTTCTAGAGCGTGCGCCGTTACGAAACCTCGATGGCCCTGCGTCTCCAAATTTATCCTTGCGGGGGGACTTGGAAACAGTGATATCGATATCGTCGTCTCGGGTGTTGCGCTTGCGTTTTGCAGGGCTCACGTCTGGGGCTGAGTTCATGATGGAGCCGTAGTTTCCTCTCTTGCGACGCGAATTTTCGGGGAGGGGCATGTATGAGCGGGTGGAGATATGGGGGTATGTGGTCCGTCGGTTCAAGGCGGACACGTCGAGGGAGGGGATCTGGCCAAGGAGGAGACGCATGTGGTCTACGTGCCCTTTGAGGTTGTCTGCGGCTTGGCAAGCGACACGAATTTTGTCCTCACCGCCGAGCTTGAGGCGGGTGGCCTCTTCGGCGATGTCAGCGAGGAGGATGAGACGGTCTTGCTTGGAGGAGGAGCCCTCCTCGATGACCTGAGTGAGGTTTCTGATCTTCATGATGATGGAAGCCATGGAGGAGGACAGGACGGCATCGAGCTCGCGGAGGTCGGCAAAGTTGCGTGAGAGGTCGAGGGGGAGTGAGTCGAGTGTGTGGTTGTACTCTGAGAGGAGGGAGAGGGTGTAGACGGTGTTGATGTTGCTCGTCGACGTCGACGCTCGGGACGGGGCCATGTCGGATGGCAAAAAGGCAAAAGGGCGCGCTGGCAAGACCGGGCTTGTGCGGGATTTGCCGGACCGGACAGGGACAGGGACAAGTGACAAGCAACGGTTAAGATACAAGCTCTATGCACTAACTGGATACAAATAGAATGTCGAAGGGGTAGTGATGACGATCGCCCAGCATCCTCATCCTCATCCACCGCAATGTGATC
The DNA here is from genome assembly GCA_038089395.1 of Pulveroboletus frians. Lineage (NCBI taxonomy): Eukaryota > Fungi > Basidiomycota > Agaricomycetes > Boletales > Boletaceae > Pulveroboletus > Pulveroboletus frians. The sequence goes on from JBBPKT010000160.1 coordinate 6,287, forward strand.
CTCCTTCCCTATGATACAGTGTTGGATATCTCATGGCATGCAGGGTATTTCATTTCCTGTACAGCTTCTTCAGAGGATTGAGGCTGCCCCCGCCATGGTGGGGTTGTGAGCCGCTCGACTGCAGGCCCAAGGAAGAGCCCAGGGCGGCGTACATCGCGTGTGAATCACGCGGGTCCCTATGCAGGGAGGAGAACGCATGTGGTGCGGCGGGTGCGGTTGGAAAGAGCCCGAAAGTGGGTGATTGGGGCGGGGCAGCGTAGTTGAAGGAAGGCATGATGATGAGAGCCGTCGAAGGAGGCGGACAATGTAGGAGATCGTCGCGTCGTTGACCTGGCTGGTCTGGGATGTTGACGACGGCAGGGCGATGTTATATACCATCGGACGTGGGGAGGAGAGGACAAGGCAGCGACTGAATCAGGAAGGGGATATTGTCCCGATTTGGAAATAGAGGGCACCCTGACAACCTGTCACTTTGTCAGCCCAAATAGGAACAAGGCTGACCTCGCCCCGCGTGCGTGTACCAGAATGCCCAAGGCCTCCAGACCAGGCTACTATGCCGTCCGAGTAGGTCGAGTCCCCGGAATTTATCTCTCCTGGTATGCACCGAGATGAACGTGCTCGCCATCGTTGACCACCACCAGGCCCGACTGTGAGGCCCAGATCAAGGGTTTCACAGGCGCGCTGTACAAGAAACTGAACACAGAGGCCGAGGCAAACAAATTCATGGCTGCCAAGCCGAGCACGGCCCGAACGTCTGCTTTACACAGTATCGTCGTACCAACCTCATCCATCACTCAGACTGTTACCATCCCCAAGCCGACCGCACTCACAAGGGCAGCCCATTCGACACCAGAAGACGAAGAAGACTGCGACATCGTCTATTGCGATGGCGCTTGCAAGGGAAACGGGCAAGCTCATTCCATCGCAGGAATTGGAGTATGGTGGGGCCACGGCGATACTAGGTATACCCTTCGTGTACGAGCCTAAGCGTACTCCAACACAACGCTAGGAACATTTCAGAGCGATGCCCTGGTGTGCAGACGAACAACCGGGCGGAACTGATCGTCAGTCTTTCGCCTTGTTTCACTTTCGCCAAATGACCCCGCATACAGGCAATCATCCGTATACTGGAGACGACTCCACGTCTGAAACGCCGATTGTTGATCAAGACGGATTCATCGTACTCCATTCAATGTAACCAACTCCACTCTCCTTGTCGTTCGCTCAATATATTCTGACCAGGTGTGTCATCGTGGATTTTCAAATGGATGGAAAACGGATTCCTTGCTGCCGATGGGAAGCCAGTGAAGAACCGTGCCCTCATCAAGTATCTGGCTGCACTTCTTCACGTCCGTCGAACATCATCCCAGACCGTCGAGTTCAAACACGTTCGCGGCCATGTCGGAATCGAAGGGAACGAAGCCGCAGATCAGCTGGCTAATCTAGGTGCAACCAAACCGGTGATCCCAGAGCCCGATTGGGAAAAGCTCGAGGATGAGGTGTTGCAAACTCTTAAACTGCGCCAGGAAGCAAACAACTTGAAGGTGACTTGAGTTGCATGAGAATGTGTTCCCATTAAAGTTGGACCGATACAGGCATATGCAGGCCTTTTGAATGACGACGAGCGTGTGGAATTAGCCAACACGCGTGGGGTGTCGTCGCCACGGAGAAACGCTGCCAGGTCAACTGTAGCAGTAGGCAGTGGGACTGCCGTCGTGCTCAATAGGAGCAGATTGCCATCTGGGGATACATTTAGACCCTCATCCACGGGTCTAACTCCATCTCAGAGGCCTACATCTGTTGTAAGCAAGGAAGAACTCGAGGTTAGTCGCTACCAATGCCACCACGATAACTAGAGTGTTTATCGTTTAAACAGGCGTACGCATCGTGTCTACTCAGCGACGAGGAGTTGTCTGTTCTTGGAGAAGGCGTATTTGACTCTGATTTTTGACGGTGTGGCATTGCGGGCATTGCCGGATGAAAGGAGCCGTCCCTTCTCGACTAGTTCACGAGGTCACTTTTCATGCTGTCGTCCACCACCCTCCTGCGTTTCGTAGCGTAGCTCTTTTAATATTTCTCTCTCGACGCGATGTCAGGACCCGTCGTGCCCGTCGCTCCGGTCGAAGAGCGCGTTCATTGGTCCACCAAACTATACCATGTTGGCTGGCGCGTATACCACCATACCACCAAGCACACAGGTGTCGGAATTGTTTGCTCAGTGGCCTACTTCGATCCGTAGGTCTATCCAAACACCGACCATTGGTGGATTGATTGTTTCTCCAGCGGGAATTGGGTCGTCGATCTACAGGCTGGCTCGCAGTACGGGTACAGCCTATTATTCACCGTTCTCCTCGCCGGCATCTTTGCCAGCTTTTTGCAGGTGGGAATTTCATCCCGCAGGCTACCATTTCTGATCAATTCCACAGGTGCTTGCAGCCCGCTTAGGCGTGGTGACAGGCCTTGGTAGATTCCTTCCCCCTCGCATGTTTCAGAGTTAACTCTTTGCAGACCTTGCTTCACACTGTCGTCTGTTACTCCACGACCGCCCACGGCACAAGTTATTGTGGAGATGGGGTGTTCTTTACCCACTTTACATTTTAGCCGAGTTCGCCATCATTTGCACCGATTTGGCAGAAATGTTGGGATCTGCCATCGCACTTGTTATTCTGTTTCCTGCGCTCCCACTGTGGTCCACTGTCTTACTGACCGCCACGGACGTCCTGCTGATCCTCGCTATTGAGAATCCATTGAAGAGTAGGCCGGTGAAGCTATTCGAAATTGTTATTGCTGGTTTGGTGTGTACCAAGTCATCTTCCCTTGATGGTCAACGGGATATCTGAATGTTCTCGAAGGTTCTGGCCACATTAATTTGCATAGGCTTCATTATGTCCAAAGTTACCGTTAGTTGGGGAGACGCTTTTCGTGGTTTTATTCCGTCCAAGGAGCTCTTCGCAAACGGTTCTCTCTATGCCTGTATGTATTCCTCATCTCCCTGTGCAAATCCTTATTCTTGTTTCAGCTGTGGGGATCGTGGGGGCCACAGTTATGCCGCACAGCTTGTTCCTTGGATCTCATCTCGCAACACAAGACCGATTGAGTAAAGACACGGAGCAAGATCTATCAATGCTCTTAGAGACTTCATCTTCGCATGAGATGGCAATTTTTCCGCGCATGTTTCGATCCATACGTCGCACATTCAATTACAGAAGACTGTTTAACATTTCTCGTTCGGATGAGACCGGATACCCGCCGAATGTCTTAACGCATGCAGACCGGGAAAATAACAAGCTTAGTTTTGTCAAATCGCACATATATCATGGGATGGTTGACGTCGCAACAAGCTTGATGACCATTGCTGTTACTATCAACTCTTTGTGAGTATGAAATGTCGGCCCGGTCGGCGCTACTTACCCCGGTACAGGATCCTCATTATTTCGAGCGCTGTTTTTTATTATAATTCGGGAGCTCATGGAAGCGAATCCCCAGCGAGCTTGTTCGATGCTCATTCACTGATCCAGAGTAATATCGGAAATGGCAGGTAATCCGTCTTTCAGTTCTCACTTGCTAATTAGAAGATAGGTGCCGCTCTCGTTTTTGCTCTGGCCTTACTCGCTTCAGGTCAAAGTGCATCCCTTGTTGCTACCGTGGCTGGTCAGAGTGTCTCTGAAGGATTTTTGCGCTGGAAGGCCTCGGTAAGTACTTTCTTCGCTTGGCCCTTCAATGGGCACTGAGGGCTGTTCCCACAGCCGACACTTCGACGGCTTATTACCCGTTCCCTTGGGCTTATCCCTTCCGTCATAGTCGCTTCTGTCATAGGGGAGAACGGTATCAACGCGTTGTTGGTCGGAAGTCAGGTTGCCTTGTCCATCATTCTTCCTTTTATCATTGCTCCGCTCATCTATCTCACGTCTTCGTCACGCATCATGTCAGTCAAGTCGGACTCTGCGTCCCCGGCCCACACCCGTCCTGATATTCCATCGTCCCATGGGGCTGAGCATGTCGATGGATCGGGAGACAAGGAAGCTGTTTTGGAAGGAAGGGTGGTCGACTTCAGCAGCGGCAAGATCACGACGACAATTGGGTATTCTATATGGCTCATCATCGTTGCGGCCAATGTCTACGCGTTGGTCACGTTATGAAGCACAATGGATCAATCCTTCAAGGTCATATTTCTGTGGAGTAGTGTCTATGGTCATATACTAATGAAGCGCCCCGAAATAAAGGAGCGGATCCCTTGTGGTGGGTTCCGAATGCAATAGAGCAACCAGTCGGGCGGCCACTATAGTTCGGGTGGGGTAGAGTCTCTACATGTCTTTTTCAAGCGCCGGGTGGGCTGTATGTCCGCTGGGCGTGATAGAATTGATACAAATCGATCGCCAAGTCAACCCATCGGTCGTGGAACAGACAGTTCAGCATCTAAATAAGTTCAGTGCAAAGGGATTGAATTCTTGATGCAACTACTGCGTGTTTGGTTATGCCAGTCAAAATGTATAAATGATCATTTGAACAAATCTTTCCTTGGTGAGTTGTTCCCACGATTTATTGGATTTCTTGTCAAGCAAGTAATTCGCACGGTGTCTGCAGGGAACCTTAATTCCTGACGCGAATGGCACAAGAACCCTCCTCCGAGTCGGGGACCCATCTACACCGCAGTGCCCAAAGCCTCCAGACCTGACAAGTCCGAGCAGATCGAGTCCCCGGAATTTATCTCCTGATATGCACCAAGATGGACATGGTCGTCACCGTTGACCACCACCGAGCCGACTGTGAGACCCATATCAAGAGTCTTGACGGTCGCATGGGCACAGAGGCCGTAGCAGACAAGCTCATGGCCCCCTGGTTGGGCACGGCCCAAACGTCTACTTTGCACAGTGTTGTGCCAGCCCTAAGCCAACCGCACTCACAAGGATCCCCGCAGCCCATTCGACACCAGAAGACGAAGGCTACGAGCAAGTTCATTCCATCGCAGGAATTGAAGTATGGTGGGGCCACGGCGATACTAGGTATACCCATCGTGTACGAGCCTAAGCGTACTCCAACACAACGTTAGGAACATTTCAGAGCGATGCCCTGGTGTGCAGACGAACAACCGGGCGGAACTGATCGTCAGTCATTCACTTCTGCCAAATGACCCCGCATACAGGCGATCATCTGTATACTGGAGACGACTCCACGACTGATTCAACGTGCGCCATTCAATGTAGCCGACTCCTCTCTTTTTATCATATGCTCAATATATTCTGACCAGGTGTGTCGTCGTGGAGCTTCTTTGCTGCCGATGGGAAGCCAGTGAAGAATTGCGCTCTCATCAAATATCTGGCTGCACCTCTTCACGTCCGTCGGAAATCGTCCCAGTCGGTCGAGTTCAAATACGTTCGCGGCCATGTCGGAATTGAAAGAAATGAGGCCGCTGACCAGCTGGCTAATCTGGGTGCAATTAAATCGGTGGTCCCAGAACGCGATTGGGAAAAGCTCGAGGATGAAGTGTTGCAAACTCTTAACTGCGCCAGGAAGCAAACAACTTGAAGGTGACTTGAGCTGCATGAGAATGTGTTCTAAAGAATGTGTTCTAAAGATGGACCGATACAGGCATATGCAGGTGGACGACGAGCGTATGGAATCGGTCAGCTCGCATAAGGTGCCTTCACGCAGAAATGCTACCAGGTCAACCGTAACAGTAGGCGGTGGGACCGCCGTCGTGCCCAATACGGAGCAGATTACCATCTGGGGATACATTTAGACCTACCTCATTCACAGGTCTAGCTCCATCTCAGAGGTCCACACCTGCTGTAAGTAAGGAAGAACTGGAGGTCAGTCGCTCTCAAGTTGTCGTGGTAACTAGAATGTTTATATGCGTTTAAACAGGCGTTTGCATCGTGTCTACCCGGCGATGAGGAGCTGTCCATTCTTGGAGAAGGGGGCGTGCTTGATTCTTTGACGGCGTGGCAGTCATCCGGACATTGCCGGATGAAGGGCGACCGCTCAGGCCCTCAATCATGGCCGTCTCTTCTCTCGACTAGTTCTCCTGGTCACTTCTCGTGCTGTTGTCCACCACACTCCTGCATTCTGTCGAGTGGCTCTTTTAACATCTTTCTCTGGACGCGATGTCGGTACCTGTCGTGCCCATCGTACCCGTCGTTCCTGCCGAAGAGCGCGCTAATTGGTCCACCAAACTATACCACGTTGGCTGGCGCGTATACCACCATATAACCAAGCACACAGGCGTTGGAATCATTTGCTCAGTGGCCTACTTCGATCCGTAGGTTTATCCAAAGATCGATCATGCCATTGGTGGATTGATTGTTGTTCCAGTGGGAATTGGGCCGTCGATCTACAGGCTGGCTCGCAATATGGGTACAGCTTATTGTTCACTGTTCTCCTCGCTGGCATCTTTGCCAGCTTTTTCCAGGTTGGAATCTCGTCCCCTTACAGGCTACCATTTCTAATCAGTCCCACAGGTGCTTGCAACTCGCTTAGGCGTGGTGACAGGCCTTGGTAGATTCCTTCCCCCTCGTATGTCTCAGAGTTAACTCTTTGCAGACCTTGCTTCACACTGTCGTCTGTTACTCCACGACCGCCCACGGCACAAGTTATTGTGGAGATGGGGTGTTCTTTACCCACTTTACATTTTAGCCGAGTTCGCCATCATTTGCACCGATTTGGCAGAAATGTTGGGATCTGCCATTGCACTTGTTATTCTGTTTCCTGCGCTCCCACTGTGGTCCGCTGTCTTACTGACCGCCACGGACGTCCTGCTGATCCTCGCTATTGAGAATCCATTGAAGAGTAGGCCGGTGAGACTATTCGAAATTGTTATTGCTGGTTTGGTGTGTACCAAGTCACCTTCCCTTGATGGTCAACGAGATATCTGAACGCCCTCGAAAGGTTCTGGCCATAATGATCTGCATAGGATTTATTATGTCCAAAATTACCGTCAGTTGGGGAGACGCTTTTCGTGGTTTTATTCCGTCCAAGGAGCTCTTCGCAAATGGTTCTTTCTACGCTTGTATGTATTTCTCATCTCTCTGTGCAAATCCTTATTCTTGTTTCAGCTGTGGGGATCGTGGGGGCCACAGTTATGCCGCATGGTCTATTCGTTGGATCTCATCTCGCAACACAAGATCGATTGAGTAAAGACACGGAGCAAGATTTATCAACACTCTCAGAGACTTCATCGTCGCACAAGATGACGATTTTTCAGCGCATGCTTCGATCCATACGTCGCACATTCAATTACAGAAGACTGTTTAACATTTCTCGTTCGGATGAGACCGGATACCCGCCGAATGTCTTAACGCATGCAGACCGGGAAAATAACAAACTTAGTTTTGTCAAATCGCACATATATCATGGGATGGTTGACGTCGCAACAAGCTTGATGACCGTTGCTGTTACTATCAACTCGTTGTGAGTGTAAAAATGCCGGCCCGATCAGCGTTATTTACCTCGGCACAGGATCCTCATTGTTTCAAGCGCTGTTTTCTATTACGATTCGGGAGCTCATGGAAGCGAAATCCCAGCGAGCTTGTTCGATGCTCATTCACTGATCCAGAGTAATATCGGAAATGGCATGTAGTCCGTCTTTCAATTCTCACTTGCTAATTATAAGATAGGCGCCGCTCTCGTTTTTGCGCTAGCTTTACTCGCTTCGGGCCAAAGTGCGTCCCTCATTGCTACCGTGGCTGGTCAGAGTGTCTCTGAAGGATTTTTGCGCTGGAAGGCCTCGGTAAGTACTTTCTTCGCTTGGCTCGTCGACGAGCACTGATGGCTGTTCCTGCAGCCCACACTTCGACGGCTTATTACCCGTTCTCTTGGGCTTATCCCTTCTGTTATAGTCGCTTCCATCATGGGCGAGAATGGTATCAACGCGTTGTTGGTCGGAAGTCAGGTTGCCTTGTCCATCATTCTTCCTTTTATCATTGCTCCGCTCATCTATCTCACGTCTTCGTCACGCATCATGTCAGTCAAGTCAGGGTCTGCGTTCCCGGCCCACACCCGTCCTGATATCCCATCGTCCCATGGGGCTGAGCATGTTGATGGATCGGGAGACAAGGAGGCTGATTTGGAAGGAAGGGTGGTCGACTTCAGCAGCGGCAAGATCGTGACGACAATTGGGTATTCTATATGGCTCATCATCGTTGCGGCCAATGTCTACGCGTTGGTCACGTTATGAAGCACAGTGGGTCAATCCTTCAAGGTCACATCTCTGTGGAGTAGTGTCTATTCATGACTATACTTATGAGGCGTCCCGAAGTAAAGGGGTGGGTCCCAACTGCAATAGGGCGACCAGTGTATGAGCAGTCACTATGGTTTGAGCGGGGTAGAGAATCACAACATGTCTTTTTCAAACGCCGGGTGGGCTGTATTTTCGATCATGTCGCGCACTTCTTTATACAGGTGAGGCACTATTCATCTCGAGCAAGCCCTGTACGCGCGATTCCAGTCTTCAGCGTTCGGGCGGTTATCCTCGTTGCCTGACGTCCTTGTTACTTTGTCTCACCCCCCGTTCGTACATGGTGAGTTGAGCACATCCTCGTCTGTCTCGCCGCTTGATTTAAATATGTGTTTATTGTCCTATAGAGTTAGTCAGGACAGTTGCGAACTGCGATGCGGACGACGAAACGGGCCATGGCATCAATAAATCTAGGACAGATATTTGCACTACCAGTTGGTTCTACAAAAGTGAGGTAACTTTGTGCAGTTGAAGCGTGCCCCACATATGTGCTGCGAGGACAGGGACAAGGTAAAAGCGGAACTGGCATCCCCGAAGTCATGTTCCTGAAGATGCACTTTGTTTCGGTCGCTCCTTTTCCGGATCTGCTCCCCGTCACTCGGACTATAGCGCGTTTTACGATCGCGGTGTTTTTATAGCAGGACCGAGGTAACTTTTGCATTCGGGGATCGTAAATAGCTACCGTACCTTTCATCAGAATTATCACATCTTTCAAGGCATACGTAAGGATGGATACATCATACCGTGGTGTTCTAGTGGGCTAAATGTTTGTTTGTCAAGAATTTCTTCGCACTAGTATCAATATTTGCACAAGGAAATACGGATTTCATAAAGATAGTACTACAGAACGGTTACACACCAAGCGGCGAAAACGTGCGCCACTGAAACTGAGTGAACGACGGCAGATGAACTTATGCGCCAGCTTGTGTGCGGTTAGCCTCGTTTCTGAGACGCCTGCTGACAAACCATTAGCATGGGATAGGAAAGCAAGCGGGGGGTGCTTACAAGAAGAGCCATTAATTGCTGGTATCCTGGCCCACCCGGTTGCGGAGCACCAGGGGGCAGGCTTGACATGGGAGGAGGGGAGATCATTTGTGGTGGAGGCGGAGGCATCCCATACTGCGGAACGGACGACTGCTGGGGTACTAGCGGGGGTTGTTGGCCCGACGATTGCTGAAGTAACGCAAGGATGTTAGGAGGGAGCGTTCCCATTCCCGGAGGCGCTTGTCCCAGCTGCGGCGCTTGTGCCTGCGGCGGCATTTGCCCATAGGGACTCGTACCCTGACTATGCAAGCCTGGGTACGGGTGCGCTGGCTGCTGTATTGGTGGAGGGGGGTAATAAGCTGCGCCAGGTGGCGCCGGTGCGATCGGTGGCATTGGGAGGGCGGGAGGAACTGGGTCGGGTGCCGGTTGGGCAGAAGCAGTTCCATTCTGGGGCTGTTTCAAGGCAGCCAACAACTGCTGCACTTTTCTAGCTTGTTCCAAGCGATCCTCGGGAGTCTTGTCTCGTCAGGGACTGGTGGACACGCGCAGGAATGACAAAAACATACCTGCGATCTAGCAGATCCAGAAGAAGGCTGATTGTAAGTAGCCATCGTGCTTGTTGGTTCGTTGTAGCTGCTACCAGCAGGATAAGGCGGACGTCCTTCAAAACGATCTCCACCATATCCACCTCTATCACCACTGTGGACACGGCTACCACGCCCACCCCTAGAATCTTCATCAAACCCTCGTCTGTCACGATCCCTGAAGTCGTCCCTGCGGTCCCAACCATCATCAAAGCTTCCTCGACCTCTGCCTCTGCCTCGACCACGCCCACGACCTCGGAAGCCGTGGCCCCGATCTTCCCAGTCTCGACCTGCATCATACCTCGACTCACGGCTAAAGTTCAACTTACGTCAATGGTCGCTCTAAGAAACTCGACGGAAATCTACCGTTGCGTTGCAGGGCCAGTCATCTCAGACTCTTCCCATGCGTAAATAATATCCATAGTACCGTCTTGTAAGCCTTGATGACGTAATCGGTCAAACGCATCATCACAATTCTGGTTCAGAGTAAGCCAGGCAGCGGACGATGTGGCACGACACCTTACCCGCATGTCATAATATTCAACATATCGCTGGCTGGAACAAGTATGAGTAACCAAGATAATAAGGAAATGAGTCGCCTACTCTGTACGATCTCCAACAGGCATTACAGACTTAACATCCCCGAATTGTTGGAATTTGCGTCGCACTTCATTGTCGTCTATCGGTTGACGAGAATCTTTCAGCATTACTATAAGACAACCCTGGTATTGCTGATCCGACATTTAGGGAATGGGATCACAGTAAATTGACGACCCACTTGATTTTTCTCTCGATCATTCCCTCCTTGTTTCTGATCGTCCCGTGGCAACGAATAATGAACATCAATCTGATGCAACCCCAAAGTCTCCTGTCAGAACCAGACTTGGGGTCAAAAACGGTAACCCACAGGTCGACCACTAATCTCGGAACCTTGTAGGCGCTCCCTGGCCCTTTCAGCAGCCCTTAGGTCGTACTAAACAGACATATCTCAGCAAAATACAAAGTCCCGCATCGAGCAGCTTACGTAGGTAACAAAGACCATTCCACGTGTGGCAATAAGATCGAAGAAGGTTTTAATTTCACCGTGCTCTTCAAACGAACGACGAACATCTTCACTATTAGTTTCGTACTATGAAATGAGACTATCAGTACAAGGGTATACGGACACCACAAGCTTCAAATCGAGCCATGCATCCAATGATAACTTGCCTTGATGTTCCGAATAAAAAGCGTCCGACAAGGTCGTTCGCGTTGTATGCGTTCTTCAATTATGGAATCATGGACTTTGTCATCACGTTCGCGACGGTTATTCCTTCGAGGAGTTCGGCCAAAGCCTCCGTCATCATAATTGGCATCGGAGGCTTCTAACAGGGATTGACACGGGTGAGATCAACAGCTTCAGAAGGCAGAAAACCAAGTAAGTTGGCGGCGAGGCAGAATGAGGCACGTAGCGCATCGAGTCGCAGAGTACGAACAAAACTCCTGGGGAAACTCAAAACATCACATCGCCAGGACGCGATGAAAAGAATGGAAGGCACTTGGAAACTCATTTCCTGGCATTTTGCTGAAATGTCCAACTTCACTGCTTTTGCTAATGAATAGCTCAAAGCCCGCGACGATGGCTCTTAATGGCTGCTAAACCACCAGAAGCATACCCAACAAAGCGTGGAGCTGCCGGTTTTACCCCGCTTTGGCTGCGACTCAACTGATGCGACGACGCATGATAACTGCCTATACTCGCACTGTGTTCAGTCTCAATTCCAAGCGCACCTTCGAAATTGCTGTAACCCTGAGTATAGCCATCTGATGTGCTCTGGGTAGTGTACTGAGTGAAGGGAGTTGAAGCTGCATAACTACCACTTCCATTTTGATAGAAATGGTCTTGGGTGCCCGTATCGTAGCCATTGTATGGGCTGACGTCGGCTTGATGTTGACTTTGATCATAGGAACTGGAAGGACCGCTGTCGTAGCCACTATGAAAGTTGCCTCGACCCCGACCGAAGCCTCTCCCACGTGGAGTGCCGCCTCTGTGATTGTAAGATCTATCAGGTCCTGGTCCACCGGGAGTGCCACCTCTTCTATGGCCGCCATCATAGGCTCCGCCACCGTAAGGATGATGACGATTCATTTCCTATCCACTTTTTCCTTTTCTTTAGGACGAAAACGAGGGAGTTGCACGGGCACTGAGTAGGCGAGCTTAGCAGACGAAGAGAACTGAAACGACGAGAGAAATGTGTGCTGGTGGTGACAGAAAAAACTTTCTGGACGGTGTAGCTCAAGCTAGGACAAGGAGCAAACGCAGGGAACGATGGTGATGGCGGTGGCAAACAGGTGGAGGCACGCAAAATTTGCACATGTGGATTTACTCGTGGGAATAACCATTACGTAATAAACCGACATGCGACTTCCCACCCGCTTACGACGTGTTGCCTTGCCCCAGAGCCCGTTCGTTCATTTCCTGACCGCAACCAATGTCAAAGCAGTTCCAGTTCAAGCTCGTTCTACTCGGTATGTATTCCTCGTGTTGCCTGCTCTAGATTTTTCTCATTCATCCCCGCCAGGCGAGTCCGCAGTCGGGAAGTCCAGGTGAGGGTGCTACAGTTTGCCCTGGATGCATCACTCAGGTGTTTTGCGATAGCTTGGTCCTACGCTTCGTCAAGGACCAATTTGATGATTACCGAGAAAGTACTATTGGTGGTATGTTTTCCATGAGCCTCTTGCCCGATACCCGCTGCTTAGCCGCCATCCCACAGCTGCGTTCTTGACACAAACCGTTACACTAGACGATCAAACGACGGTTAAATTTGAGATTTGGTACATTCCTAATGAATACTGCGTCTCGGTAATTGATTGCTCCCCAGGGATACTGCAGGCCAAGAACGGTACAAGGTGTGTTCGCACTTTCGATGGCGCGAAATAAGGTGCCTGATGGTTGTTCTGATCCTTTGATAGTCCCTCGTACGTCCTTTTCGTTACCCGCTCTCAATGCAAGGTTGAGCGGGACTCTTAATACAGGCTCCTATGTACTATCGCAATGCAAACTGTGCAGTGGTAGTATATGATATCACGCAGGCGTCGTCACTCGAGAAAGCACGGAACTGGATCAGGGAACTCCAACGTCAAGCCGATCCGTCTATAGTGATCGCTCTCTGTGGAAATAAGGCTGACCTCGCCGCGCGTCGCCAGGTCACGCAGGAAGAAGCTCAAAAGTACGCAGAGGAAGAAGGGCTGATGTGGAGCGAAACTAGTGCCAAGTCAGGTGAGGGTGTGGCAGAGATATTTACGGCTATCGGTACGTAAAGGTTAAATTGTGTTTCAACATGGACTCAACGACCTCAGCCAAGAAACTACCGCTTACTGCGCCTCCATCATCACGGACTGGTGCCCGCAGTGGCCCTTCTGGAGGAGCACGGCAGGGTGTTGATCTCAACAGGCAGGCTACTTCTCAGAACGGCGGCGAGGCTTGTAACTGCTAGTCGCAAGTTCTATCTGCCTCGTTCTCCGCAACCTCCACGTTGACTCTTCCCTCTTTCATCCACATGTAACTTAGTGCACACTGCGACGTGCTGAACTTGGGTAATAATAACATGGAACTTGTTGACGATGTCACCACGGACGCCTGTCGACTGGATGGAATCGTCTATACAACCTCCTATGAAGCTGAAATGCCCATATCAACTTTAGGTAGCATCAGCTATCCCCTAAGTTTCGGGTCCCTTATCGGTGACTTGGACCTTATCTTCAATAAAGCAATCTATGTGTGGACTGGCGATTTTGAAATCATGCGGCGAGAACGATGATGCATTCGTGAAACCTTGACTATGCTGCATTCCACACGCAGTTGCACGAGTAGTACGGACAACCCCTTTGATGTGTCCATCATGTTCCCGAGGTGGCAGACCCGATTCGAAATCAACCATATCTCACGTAGTGTCACAGAAGTTTAGTTTTGCATGCACCGGACAGCGACAAGATGACCGCGCACAGTAAATCGAAATTACGAAGCACCTGATCTCTCTGTCCAGTGCTGAGATTTGTATGAGTCCACCCGCCAGGTGTTAAAAGCATAAAGTAACCAATCACCATCACCCCAGCAACCCTGACCCCAAAAGTTTATCGCCTCGGCTTGCTATGTCATACCGTCGTCCACAAGAACAGACCTCTGTACATACCAGGTGGGTGGTGGTGAAAATGTCAAGGAAGCGCCGCAGCCCCGTCACGTCTGCGCTTCTGCTCCGCCGCAGTCCTGCTGACTGATGGTGGCGTATAGCCAAACGCGAAATTGTTCGGCCAAGTTATCCGGACCCCAAATCGTGAGGTCGAACGACGTGATGTCTGAAATGGCTTGGTTGGGCGTGCCAGGCGAGGGTTTGCTGGAAATACAGAGTACTGAATTGGGTCGTCAAGATGAACGCCAACCTGGAACCATCCTCAGAAGTGGTAACCGTAAGCCAACTTTGATGGGCAAACTAGAATTAAGGCCTGGCGTGTCATCCGAACCAACACAGGTTACCAAGAAAGAGTAGTATTGGGTTGTCCATTCGGCACGAACGAGGGGGGCGATACGACCCCCCATCAAACTATGAAGGAGTTGCGGGGGAGGGGGGATATTTAAGGTCAGTTCCGAGAGAAAGGGATTTTGAGGAAAGCGCAGTCTTTGTGGTGGGCTCTCGAGTGGTGGAAGGATACAAATATCACCTGTATCTGGAGATCGCTCGTTATTTGACAAGCCGCAGAATGAGTCATAGCTAGGGCTCCGCGTTGTGCCGTCTGAGGAGCCTTCACATAGAATGAGATCCCTAGGCACTGCGAGCTGGAAAGATGAGACCTATCCAAAGGTTTCAGCAATTTGGCATCGTACATATCTGATAACATACCCCGAAATCCGAGACAGGAGCCCGTGGATCATAAACGGCGGAGAGAAGAAGATCACTTAAGCCTTCATACGACCGGTGTCTCATCCGGATACTGTACGGACTTGCTCCTATCTAGTTCAGGACAAATGAACCCGGCATCCACCCAGTGTGATCTCCTTGGGGTCGCATGGCCGCTCACTATCCAGAACATTCTTGTCTGATGGCTGTCAGCACTTCATCCTTGTGAAAGGGAAAACGGATCAGGTCCGCGGAATCAAAGTCGTGCATGCACAAAATATAAAATGCTGAGGATCGCATGTGCTTGGTGTTATCCCAGAAGCGGTACTCTGATCGGTAGGGGCAGGCGAAGGATGGGATGGGATGGAGACCTCATAAACAAAGGTACGTTGAGTTGAAATCCGTAGTGGCATATGCTGTCGAAGTGGAAGGGCGTCGAGCGAGGCCTCGTTCAGGCATGGAGATAACATCAATGCACGTTTTATCTTGTGATGGAGATCTTCAATCGTACTCTGTTTCAGAGCAGCATCACGTTTCCCGCTAGGTGTTGTCAGTGCATCCGCCAAGGACCACACAACCGAGTTCTTCAAACTCACCACGTATACAAGTACCGGTACAAGCTTGTCAAATGGGAATGTGCAATCCGAGCCATGTCACCGTAGCAACTGAGGACTTAGTCCGAACAAACCATATATACGCCACGTCTCGGTGTACCCACAACAATGGCAGGACACAGGGTTTAAACCAAGGATTTGGTTCAGTATTTCTTGTTCATCCGTGATGATGGAATGATTGCTGTCGGTCAGCACCGGTACACCGCAGAGAACTGTAGCAATAACCTAACCAAAGAGTTTCGATGAGGTTGCAAGTTCATTGCACGACTAGGACATGCCAGGCATCGCTGGGATCAGTAGGTCGACTTGCGCCGATGAAGTCCGGATGAGAAATAGTTTTGGCCGTGGTATTGCGAGTGTCGGCCCGTTCCGGTATTCAAGCTCTGAGCAAGCAGCACTTCAGCGTCTGAGTTGCTGTGCGGCCACTGCGTTGCTCTCCACGATGCCCACCCTCACATGGAATTCCACAAAGGCCAAGGTATGGCCTTTTTATCACTCCTAAGATGGCACTCAGTCTATGCAGGTGCAACTTCGGTGGGCTCCGTACTGCGAAGATGCATTTCAAGGCTTGACGATACCCTTGGATGACTTAGACTCTCCGTTCAACGCCTCCGGACAGTGCAACAGAAAAGGGAGGCGCAGGCTAAGAGTTCCCGTCGCGATATCGCGCTCTTGCTAGAGAGAGGGAAAACCGAGAGCGCACGGATCAAGGTTGAAGCAAGTGGGTTCCCGATCCAACGTACGCATGCAGGGCGCGTCACGTCTGACAACACCAATGCTACACACTCCGTCATTCCCTTGAATAGTTATCAATGAGGATATCAACCTCGAACTCTTGGAGCTTTTAGAACTCTACTGTGAGCTCTTGGTAGCCCGCTTCGGATTGCTTGACCAAAAGTAAGTACATCGAAAACATGCCTGTTGGCCGGCAACTCCTCTCACGTCTCATAGCACGCGCGATCCTGATCCAGGTATTAAAGAGGGTGTCTGCGCCATTATTTACGCCGCACACAGAACCGAGGTGAAAGGTAACCGAAGCTTCCGTCTTTTAATCATTAGCTAATCTTCCCGGTTATCTGCAACACTGGCAAGAACTTCATGTACTGCGTGAACTCCTGATGCAAAAGTATGGCCGAGAATTTTCTACAGCTGTGATGGAGAACCATGGACATTGTGTCAGCGACAGAGTAAGCATGTCATGTCTTGACCTCTACTTTGTTCCCAATATTGGTGGTAACTTAATGTTATGAGGTGGCGAGGAAGCTCTTAGTCGGAACACCATCGGTCCAACTAGTTGATGGCTATCTAGCGGAGATAAGCAAGGGATATGGTATCAAGCGCTCATCTTCTACTACCCAAATGATCACTCAAGATGAGGTGGGCAAGCTGACCGTTGATGCTTGGTCCATAAAGGTTCCACTCACAGGTCTCGTGCAGGGTCAAATTCAAACCTCGAAGGAAATTTCAGAATCCTTGCCCGGTTACTCGGAACAGGGACCCAGTATTGCTAAACTGCCTGACCTTCCACCGACGGAGGAGGAAGAGATGGCGAATGAGAAATCAAACAATTCCGCCCAGGAGAGCCCCAAGGACGACTTTGAGGCTTTGGCACGTCGTTTCCAGGAACTGAAGAAACGTTAGCAAAGGGTCGTTGGATAGATGTAACGGGTGGTGCTTGAACGTTCAAGCACCACCTATGACCGATCACCATACCCTCCGTTCTTATGCGTTGATCGTAACGTTTCGCGCGATATAATCCGGATGTATCGCCGTTCAAACATGTTGTACCTTATGAGCTATCTCTGGCAAGAACAGCCCGGCGGCCCTCTTGAGTGATATCCGCCGCCGATCAGCCTAACAATGCATGGCCACATGCCCCGCCGGTTTGTCACGTATTTGGTTTATCACTCTGATTTTTCGCTGTTGATGAATAGCACACGGCCGTCGGTAAAGGATATTAGGATAGCGCTATGGACGCCCAACGTTTTCGCTAGAGATTGTTATGCCTGGCGACAAGCTTTAAACGACTCAAGGGTTTAGCTGTGGAAATGGCCCTCCTGAGGCTGGAGTTTGAAAATTGAAGCCCCGCTCCCCGTCGGAAATGACCCGACGCAACGAGAATTTGTATTGGTAAGTACATCCTAATTATGGTCTTTTAATTAATTATTTTGTTTACTTAACATGTCTAAACTATTATAACGGCTGCCGTTTGGTCTCTAAAATTGTACAAACTGGTTTGAATCACCTGCGCGGACTCGTAGGGGAGAGCCGGTCCTTTCTCGAGTGTCGGAAAGTATGTAGTGATTTTTGGCAACATCCTGGGCTCCTCGCAGCACCGCGGTCAACCGGGAGGCGGCGAAATCCTAGGATGCATGTACATCTTGTAATACCAACTGACCAGCACCCGTACTTCCGGCGGTCGAGGGTTCAGTAACCACGATCTCTCAACGTCCGCAGTGGACCCTGCGTCCCACGGAAAGGTTCGGATGTTACCCTGAGGAACTCGGCAGGTTCGCTTTGGGTTTCGATATGATGCCAAAATGATATCCAGCATGGACTGTGACGGCATCCCATGAGTAAGTACCCAGGGACGCTCCGTGGTTACCGAAGGTAAAGGACAATGAAATGCTATCATCCACCTGTATTCGCGTATGGAGCGGGGCTGCTGCCAAAAGTACATATCAAGGGAAAGATCGACTTCGGGAGTGGCAGGAGGCAATCTGTCAGGGATTGAGCGGACATGTGTCAGTCGGAGTTCGACAGCCGAACGTGCTGGACTTGGATCATCATTACTGTGGTTAGATCTGATAGGTCCATCGGAGACAGACGCTATCATACCCGAGCTCAGAACGCCACCTCCGTCGCGAGTTTCGCGACATCAAGAGGCGTCAGAAAGTAAAGAAGACGGGGCATTTCGAGTAGAGTAGATGTTGTAGAGCCCCGGGATTTTTCGGCATGGAGGTGGACTTTGAATGTGCATCTCCCGCCGAAAGTCCCTAATTTGGCAGGTGCTGTGGTTCATTGCAACTACTCCTTATTAGAAAGCTATCAACTTTGCCGTGTCCGGCGGGATTGTACGGAGACCTGAGACTCGGCAGGAGATGCTCGGCGAGACTGGGCCGTCCCGAGAGTTACCCAGATTCAAACTCCGAATGTCTGAGAGGCGATGCCGCTTTCTGAAATGGGCTTTAGTCCTCGGGTCTGCTAATTCGTATTCACGCGGTTGCGGCGGCATGAGTGAATGACGGAGCAATATCCATGTCCGCCGACTCCCCTCAAACTGCAAATCTCATTTATACGCATTCCATGCTCCCACTATCCACAATGTCTTCTTACTACCATTCAGACACCCTCCCCGACGACGGAGACAGCGACAATGAGTCAGATTGTTACACCGAAATGTCAATCGACTCCAGTGTGGCCTCCTCCAGGACATCCGTCGACCTGTCGATGCGCTCCCCATCGCCTGTCCCTTCCGTCTTGTCATTCACAAGTTCACTGCGTGCACAGGCCTACCGCCAAGAGTACGGCAGGGGCATCAACAATTACTCTGAGGTCTACTGCCTTCCGGCAGACGAGGAGGAGTTGGAACGCCTCGGTCCGTTCAACCACCCCTTCCAACCATCCTTTCCCTCATTCATGTCAAAGATAAGCAACATCAAGTCTTCTGCAGGGTCATCGGAAAGTATCCTCCTCCTTTTTCGCAAATAATGGCGGACGATGGCTCCGAAGTCAAGGCTGTCCTCGACCTCGGTTGTGGAAGCGGTAGCTGGTAAGCCAATATCTTCCCGATATCCAAGTCGTGGACCTATCGCTGTATATAGGATCATGGACATTGCGAGAGAATTCCCCAATTGCAGTGCGGTAGCTGTTGACCTTGTTCCCATGCAGTCCCTGTAAGCATTTCATGTTCTCGGTCTTACGAAATCGCTCTTGAATATATGCAGATCCATGCCCTCAAATTGCAGGTGAGAGCACATACCCCTGTCTTTCGTGTGCCAGACGTTGTATTGTCCCCGGATATAGAAGCGAAGTTGATGATATCAACCTTGGACTTGAGCATTTTTACGGTGATTTCAATGCTGTACACTGTCAGCTCATTTCATCGGGGGTCAGTTACTCTTCTCTTCTACCGACCGTGACACTGTACTTGTGTCCATCAGATCCGCGACTACCAGAATATGATCGACCAAATAGGTCATGTGCTCCGACCGGGTGGCCTTGTAGAGCTTTCCGAGTTTCCCTTCTACTTCACAGGAATCGACAAACAGCCGGTCCTCCCTCCCGCCGGATCCTTCCAGCCTCCATGGACACCTCTTTGGATGTCTTATGCATATCGGGCAGTCAAGCAACGGGGGGGCGATGCAGATGCGGCACTTCACTTGCACGAGTGGATGTCCAACCACCCAGCATTCGAAGATGTGGTATTTCGGTTGTATTGGATACCGTGTTCTCCTTGGGTGCGTGGAAGTGACCCAGAGACGATTTTCTGGAACGAAATTGGGACGACTTTGAGGGATGATATCAAGGTGAGCAACGCTCACTGCGGAATCGTTGGTTTTAACATGATCCCTGTAGGCATTTATGAAATCTGGGCGGCCACTTCTACTCGGTCAGGGACTTCCGGTAGAGTTTGTCGATGCTATGGAACGCAATGCATACGCGGAGCTCGACGAGGCGGTAACTCCAGTTTATGTTCCGATATACAATGTTTATGCCCGCAAGAGGCACTAATCGCTCTCAATTCGGATGATGCGGTTGGGTGTGCTTTCTTTGTGTTGCATTCAACGTGGATTGTTCAGCATTTATCCGGTGTATTGTACTCAGCGTATTGTATGATTTTCTTCCACACACTACACGTGTACTTACATCTGTTATATCCAGTCCACAAAATTCATCGAGCACTCACTCATTGGGCTGGCACATCGTGATCCAACGCAGGCATCTTGCCAGCTCCTGATATGCTTTCTGGGTCCCATTTTCAATCACACGATTAGGCAAGACGACGGACACCATTGGCTGGCGCCGAGCGGCGCGAGGAGTTGCAGTGAATGGTTTTGACCGAGAACTTGGTGAGGACCAGTCGTCCAGCTCCTGACGATACAGTCGTCTCGAATCTGGATCCATATATGAGCCGTTGGGAGCAGTCTCTTGCTTGCAATTTGGATGGACACAAACATTAAATTCCTGTCATTGATTCTGTATGATTTGATATCTATCGCTGGGTTGACCCAAGGTAAACATTCTTGGACGAACCTGGATACGAAATGAGCGGTGGGAGAGATTGATAAGGGAGCACAGATTTTGCCCGCTATCCTGCTCGGTTGGATTTAGAATCACGCGATCGGTGGATGAGTGAGAAAGATGGCGGCGGGGAAAAGATGCCATTACTTCCTGTCGCTTGTCCAAGGATTATGCACTCAATGACGCCGCTCGTTCCTCGCCACGCCACAGAACCACCTGATACGCATCGGATATGACAACCCTTCTTGGTGTGAAGCTCAAACTTTGGCCAAGCACATTGAATTGGAACGGTGCGGAGTTACTTGTGTCGGGTATGATGAAACCGACATGCTAGATCGGTGGATGACTTACTGTTGATTCTGTGGCAGAATTCCACCACAATGCAACTGGCACCTAGGTCGGATAAGTAATCGGTTGCTGTCGTAATAGAAAAGACAGAAGTTTCCAGATGTTGATGGAACTCTAAAAACCGAGATAGGTAAGTATTCGTGGCGTCCACTGCACTCAGTCAGCCACTGGGTATGTATCCCAGCCGCATTTATTGCGGTTCATTCCTGTGGAATTCCTGTAGGTAAGGCTAGGAACAAGGATTATGCAGCAGTTTCACCAGGATGACCCACTTGACCCGTCATTCAGGGATCTGCAGTACAGCTTTGCATGGCCCGGGACGTCGAGATGATTGTTTCATGTACTAACCAAGCATATGGCGACACTGGCATCTGAAAAGCAATTGTGGAACGTTATCGCTTGACGACTCTAACACCAGCCACTCAAATGTTATGATTGGATGAAGACGAGCAAAAAAAGGAAAATTCAGGGTGGTTTTAGAGGGATGGGCGGAGCCCATCCTGAGGCCGTTTTGAATTTTCCGATAGCGCTACGATTCGGCTAGCCTGACGCGTGCGACAGCCTGGAGCCCCACGACAAGCCGGCGTTACCTGACCGGCGTAGAATGTCTATTTCAAGCATGATTAAGGCCGAATTCGAGGTCTCCACGGGCTGTGGGCGACCCTACTTCTGCCCTAGCTCGGTTGGAGACACGAGGCACCTTCACTTACACCGGTAGTTGTGAAAGTTCGGAGTCTGGGAAGCTCGGTGCGACGCAAGTGCCACCGTACACATTTCGATCAAGTCAGGGCACAATTCTTGGTGAACCAACCATCAGAAAATGCACTTCCCTGAGATTTCCTTTTTCTGCTCGTCTTTGTCCCGGTTAGCTGCTTTGCGGGTTGACTTCCCACCAAGTCAAGTACCCTTCCATGTTGTAACCATGCACGCGTGCGCAACAAACTATCTGTTGTCGTCTGCGAAAACGACGAGTAAGACGACTTGCACACGATTAGGGTGCCCTGTAGTATGACCGACCAAACAACTCCCAACAACACACTTGGACCACGTCTGGCCTGAATCGCTCACCGTCTACCATGGCTTACGCGTCCAAAAAAGAAGAGGAGAGCGGCCTTAGCTCCTACTATAACAATAAAACGACAATTATCCAGGAAGCCCGCGTCTTCAATGACTCGCCCATCAGCCCGCGCAAGTGTAGAGCTCTCCTCACAAGGATCGTTCATCTGCTTTATATTGGCGAGAATTTCAGCTCGCAGGAGGCTACTACCTTGTTCTTTGGCACTACGAAACTATTCCAACATAAAGATGTAAGTCGGGTGACGTGTACCGGCCTGCGGAACGTTCATGTACTGCACAGAGCGCATTGAGGCAGATGGTCTACCTCGCGATCAAGGAGCTAGCTACTACAGCAGAAGATGTGATCATGGTTACGAGCAGTATGATGAAAGACATGCAGCCGAATTCGGAGGTCATTTACAGGTCAAACGCCATCCGTGCATTATGCCGGATCATCGATGTGAGACGCTAGCAACTCGTCGCCATTGCGGCTGACTTCCACTCTGTAGCCTTCTATGACCCAAGGCGTTGAGCGTTTCTTCAAGGCCGCTATCGTCGATCGGACCCCTTCTATATCATCTGCCGCGTTGGTTTCTTCTTATCATCTCTTTCCTCACGCAAAAGACGTCGTGAAGCGATGGGTCAACGAGGCCCAGGAAGCAGTTAACCCAAAATCGTCGCCCTCTTTATTTGGTAGTTCCTCAGGGGGTTATCTAAATTTCGGATCCTCGAGCTCATCGAACAGCGGATATCAACCCATACCTTCCACAAGTTACATTACCCAGTACCATGCTCTTGGTTTGCTCTACCTCATTCGCCAGCAAGATAGGATGGCAGTCACCAAGACGATTCAACAACTTGGTGGTGGCAAGTCCGGGGCAGGCACAGCACTGAAGAACTCGATGGCTCTGTGTATGCTCATTCGGTATGCTGCCAAGGTTATGGAGGAAGACCCAAAGTACGTAGCTCGCCAGCAGGTGTCAAGCATCTGGGTCTCACCACCATTCAAGCACACAGAAGCAAATGCTTGATCTGCTCGAGGGTTGGCTACGGCATAAGAGCGACATGGTGAACTTTGAAGCCGCCCGTGCCATTTGCGAGATGAAGCACATACCTGCCGCACAACTAACCAAGCCTATCGCGGGTTTGTTTTCTCTCGTCTGATACGGTAACTTGTTTTTAACGACCGTGCAGTCCTACAACTGTTCCTTTCATCCCCTAAGCCCGTCTTGAAGTTCGCGGCAACCCGTACTCTCGCTGCACTTGCTTTGACGCATCCAGCGAGCGTCGCTGCCTGCAACGTTGATCTTGAAAACCTCATCGCTGATTCCAACAGGAGTGTTGCCACATATGCCATTACCACTCTCCTCAAGGTAAGACTATGCTCGTTCTTCGGTCCAATTGGTGCTCCTATCTCTTCAGACCGGCAATGAAGCATCGGTGGATCGCCTTATGAAGCAGATTACAGGTTTTATGTCGGAGATCAGCGACGAGTTCAAAGTCATCGTCATCGATGCCATCCGTTCCCTCTGTCTCAAATTTCCTTCCAAGCACGTATCGATGCTTGCTTTTCTATCAGGTGTTTTGCGCGACGAGGGTGGATATGAGTTCAAGCGGGCAGTCGTGGAAGCCATGTTCGACATGATCAAGTACATTGCGGACTGCAAGGAACAGGCACTTTCACACTTGTGCGAGTTCATCGAAGACTGCGAATTTACCAAACTCTCCGTGCGCGTCCTTCATCTGCTTGGCGTTGAGGGACCAAAGGCTCCCCAACCTACGAAGTACATCCGGTATATTTACAACCGCGTGGTGTTGGAGAACGCAACTGTTCGTGCTGCAGCTGTGTCAAGTCTGGCGAAATTTGGTGTTAACGCCATCGATGCTGGTCTACGCCACAGTGTTGGCGTTTTGCTCTGCAGGTTGGTCGTCGGGTTCTTTGATCGAGTGGGGCTCATAATTCTTGTAAGGTGTTTGGATGATGTCGACGACGAGGTTCGTGACCGTGCAGCCATGTACGTGAGGGTCTTCAAGGAGAAGCCACTTGCGGATGCATATGTGAAGGAAGGTATGTCTTTACCCTTGCTATCAATACTGTGATGGCAACGATAGCTTTGAACAGAATCGGTATTTTCTCTGGCCGCACTGGAGTCCAAGCTTGTTACATACGTCAGTGATCCGACCGCCGCGTCGCAACCGTTCGACTCTTCTGCAGTACCGAAGATTAGTCGTGCCCAACTAGCAGCAGAAGCAAGCCGTAAGAAGATATCATCCTGTAAGATAGGAGACAACCTTACGAAATGTTTTCCAGGGTCGAGCACGTTAGACACCATCACAGTGCCTACCAGGACCAATGCATCACCGCCGCCTCCGACCACGGCGGAGACACAGTCCACGTATGCACAACAGCTAGCCGAAGTTGTCGAGTTGGCAGATTACGGCCCAGTTATTAATAGCAGCGCGAAACTGGCACAGCTAACTGAGACCGAAACCGAGTACCAGGTGACGTGCGTGAAGCATGTATTCAAAGAACATATCGTGTTTCAGGTATGCAGGAGATGTGGGTCATCTTTCTATCAGGACGCTCATTCGGATGCAGTTTAATGTCTCGAATACCCTTCCCGACACTGTGCTAGAGCAGGTGTCCGTTGTCATGCAGCCCCAGACGGAGTCAGGGCTGACAGAAGATTTCATTCTCCCTGTTCCGACGCTCATGGCATCCACTTCGCCCAGTATCGTCTATGTCTCCTTTTCGCGGGATTCACCGGAGGAATACGTTACGGCATCGTTCCAATGCGTGCTCAAGTTCGTCAGTAAGGAACTTGACCCTTCGACAGGGGAGCCAGAAGAGGAAGGGTACGAAGACGAGTATCAGCTGGAAGAGGTAGAGCTCACGGCCGGTGGCGACTACATAACACCGAGCTATTCCTCGTTCCCGTCGGAGTGGGACCGGCTGCGTTCGGGTGTACATGCTACTGAGACATTCTACCTTACTGCTATGGAAAGCATCCAAGGTGCGTCCAACCTTGATATGCCGTTTACAGCTACTGATGCTCTCAATCATGTCACGCGGGCTTTTTCACAGCTGCCTGCGACTCCATCATTGAGATTGTTAATATGGAGCCACTTGGAGGCACTGAGACCGCGAGTTCCGCGTCGGTGCACACGCTGCAGCTGTCTGGATTGGTCACAGGGGGAGGAGGAAAGGTACTCGTAAGATGTCGGATGACGTTCTCAAAAGGACAAGGTGTTACTCTTGAACTTGGTGTCCGCGCGGAGCAAGAGAGGGCGTGTGCCCTGATCGTGTCTGCGATCAGCAGTTGATAATAATGTAGACTTATCTGGTAGACGGATGGGGTAGATGACACGCTTCCTTATGGACAGGTTGGATCATTCGCCAGTCCAGCTGAATTTCCAAGCTGAGTGAGTCCGACGCTCTTATAAGCCACAAGATCGACTCGAGCTCTTGTCCGAGTTGAACGTTTCAGTCAACGATCGGAACGTGTCCGCTAAACGACTTTAACCGTGGCGGTGACCAACCCCCTCCGACTTCAAACGCAGGAAGACAGCGACAAGCTCAGCGTTGTCGGTCATGCCAGCCCCACCGCTGCCCACGCCAAAGGTTATCCATGTCAACACCAGAGGCGCCGTCATCCTGGCAGAGGAGTCTCCTGAAGTACGTGTTTGCTCAAACAGTTCCGCCAGCTCCGCTCCCTGACAAGGCATCTCACCCAAGACGCGAGACAGTAGAGGGATATACCTTCCAAATTACATCGAACCAGTCTCCCACATCGCAGTCGACGTGCGTCCACCTCGTCGTGCCGCACTGCTTGACTGATCCTGTTTTTAGATTGGCGGCTCCCTTGCTAAAGTAGTCTATTTCACTCGTTCACCTGAGGAACCACCTTCACCGTCCATCGTTGCGACCCAAGGTGGCTCTGAGCCAGGCAGCATCTCCGTCTCGGGCTCAGGTTCACCATCCCCACGTTCCGTATTGCTACGCTCACCACCCATCCCGCCGAGTTCGTCTCACACGCGTAACGGCGCTCTCACACCCCTCGTGCTCGACTCACATGGCAATAGTCATTGCGACGCTCTTGACACCGACCTGCTGCGCTCCACGATTCTCCAGCGGACAACGCGAGTCCATCACATCCCCGGTGGTTCCATCAACTTTGAACGCTTCCAGACTTCTAATATATCCGGCCTGATCACGTTCATTTCCGAGCTTATAAGTCGCTCTGCTGTTGCCAATGGGGTCTCCATCGAAGACATGCGTCGCGGAGTCAAGCTCATGGCAACTGGTGGGGGAGCCCACAAGTTTGGGGAGCTATTTGAAAGGGAGCTGTCGATCGACGTTCGACGCGAGGACGAAATGGAGTGTCTGATCGAAGGGATGAAATTTATAACGATGATTCCAGAGGAGGTGTACTACTTCTCGGATGAGCTCATTTCGGAATTCTCCCATCCAGGTACCGTAAAAGGCACGGCGGGTATGGGCGGGAGAGATGGGATAGCGAGGATCTCGGCATCTGCTGAAGGGCCTGCGCTCGAACGCCCATCACCCAATCCACCGAGGTATGCAGTCACATTTGAAAGTGGGGAGCTTTCGGCGCACCTGCCGTGTTTGCTCGTCAATATCGGATCAGGGGTGTCTATCATCAAGGTCGATGCTGATGGCACGTTCGAGCGTGTGAGTGGCACGAGTCTCGGTGGCGGTACCTTGTGGGGTTTGCTAAGCCTACTTACGCCCGCCCGAACATTTGATGGTAGGCAACGTTTATCCGTGATCGCCTGCCAGCCGAGCCTTATTTTTCTTGGCAGAGATGTTGGCCCTGTCGGAAAAGGGTGATAATGCAGTGGTGGACATGCTCGTTGGCGACATTTACGGGACAGACTACACCAAGCTCGGTCTTAAGTCGACTACGATCGCGAGTTCGTTTGGTAAAGTCTTTAAGCATACCGGTGAGGGAAAAGAGGGTGGTGAACGCGGGCCGTTCAAGGCAGAAGATATCAGCCGAAGTCTACTTTATGCGGTGTCGAACAACATTGGACAAATTGCGTGCGTGGTGGCTGTTCTTGGGCTTGTTGGGGATTCTCTGACCGGACCGGTGTATAGATACATGAACGCAGAGAAGTATGGGCTGGACAGGATCTACTTTGGGGGTTGTTTCATTCGTGGTGCGTTTCTATTCTCATGGTCGTGCTGACGTTGATCTCGTTGCAGGCCATGCCACTACCATCACGACGCTTTCGTATGCCATACGGTTCTGGAGCAAGGGCAAGAAGCGTGCGCTCTTTTTGAGACATGAAGGGTTCCTGTGCGTCTGCTGTGGGTCTCTTACACGTGCACTGACGGTGATGCAGAGGGGCAATCGGCGCGTGGATCAAGAACATCGATATGGAGGGCATCCAAGGAGGGACACGGGCTGCCGACTGTTCGTAGCCTTGGTCTGTTACGGCAAGGATGTGATGAGATGGTCGTCACATGTTTCAGTGGCCAGACCCACGAGGTGCGCCTTTCTCGTCAGGATGATTCATACCCCATATACGCTTTGGAGAGAACAAGCAGTGTCACCTGATTTCATTGAGCCATAAGTGTACATTACGTAATTTGTACATCGACATACAATGTACCTGTACGTTCTCATGGGGATTTCTCGCCAATGTGTCTGGTCAGATC